>JAUTBT010011325.1:0-11011 GCA_032361225.1 Lepetodrilus schrolli
GCTACGGATGTTGCGGGTTTCCTCCTGCCCTAAACTGACAAGTCGTGATATAAGTGAAAGAATATTGAAAGCGACTTTAAACCCCAATTTAAAAAAAAAACATTATCAGAGTACTATGCAGTGCTTCCATACAATGGAATAACAAGGTGCCCAGATGGATGACTATAGGCTTTGAATGTTGTCAGAAGAAAACATACTTGAAAACACATCTGTGTGTACTACAGATCCTATGACAAAAGGGCGAAATAACCCCAGCATGTGTCTCATAATGATGTTGTGTTTCATCCCTATGTTCGATAAGCTGATTATATTTATCCGAACAAATAATTCAATAGAAAAGCAAAATATTGATAACAAATGGTATACGATTATGAGGAATGTTTAGCTAGTTAAAGAAATTATCTATTAAAGCTATACCTATTCCTCGTGTCGCACTAGTTTAAACAGTTTCACACTTAATTGAATTATTTGTCGATAGAGCCCAAAATATAGCCTATTAACATATCACCTTTATATGAAATACAGTATTACCATTGAATAAAGCGAGCGGTCATTCTTTCGGTCAGGAACGGAACACTCAACTATCTGTGACTGTGTTGAATTTTGAGCTGTATCTATGAAGGCTAACAATACAGTCAAGAAATGCTTCAACGTGTATGCTTGCCAACGTGTATGCTTGCCAACGTGTATGCTTGCCAACGAATTTTGTTTTCAATTGATATAGATTTATAATTTGGGATTCGAAAACCGGTTTCTATTGTTCTGTTGCCACGCGTAGTATCTGCTAATTAACTGTAAGAATTAAAGTCCAAAGGAGGTCGATATATCTTCGACAATAGCTAACAATCCATTTAGTGAATGGTGGTGTTTAGTTATTATTTGTTCAGCGGCACATCACATGTACAGTGGAATCACGGAAACATTGTGTAAAAAGGTAGGAAACTCCCTAAGCTTAACCCCAATGATTCGTTTTTAGTTGACATTTTATTAATGTAAGATATGCTTTATTGCCTTTTAAAATAATGAATAGTGTTTTCATCCCATAAAGTTATAATACCCAAACTAGATAAACAATACCGTAACACACTCGAAATAAACAGATATTCATGACAAATAACAGACGAACACCCAAATAAATATGAATTAAAATAGCAGTACATATTCTAGTGAAAAGAATATAGAAATACAATACTATCAGAAATAGTCTTATTGCATGGATTTAATCGTGAGAATGAGATCACATTGCATATCTTATATTCAGGGAAACGAAAGTGGATAGCATCGTATATAATTTGTCAACGAGTCAAACTTTTGAAGAGACCGTTAAATGTGTGGGTGATCGGTTTCACTGCTTATTTTTCATATTACAATGTTATTTATAATTAGTTTGTTTTGAATTGAGGTTGAGCCGATCTATCATTGAATACAAAACGTTAAATGAAGTTAATAAGTTGACATCAATGTTAAAGAGATATTATATTAATAGTACCAAATTACTCTCATGAACTGTAAGCAATGTTGTCACGTAATATCTGCAAGAAATGTGCTTATCTACTGATTAAGCAAGAGATTACATGCGTGTCGATTAGATTATGTAGCCTAAGATTTGGCTGTAATTATAAATAGTAGATCTTTTTCATCACCGCGTTGCGTCGGAGTCAACAACCTTTGTCAACTAATAGTTTATATTCAGGGAAACGAATTTAATGGCTATAAAGATCAATGCAGTTCTGCATACATGTATCTGACCTCACATCACAGAATACCCACAGTCTATTGAGTCCTGACAGGCAGACACCCTACCATAGTAGGGCCTACTATTCTAGGCGAAATGATTGGAAATATATACGTGACATGGATGCTGAACCAGTGTCCGGGTTGTTTTTCTTTACAAACGAAACTTAATAACTACACAATAGTATAATTCATTAATGTTATTATAAGTTGATGAAATGTTTGAAGTTAGGTAAATTAAAAGAAAGGAAACATCTATCAGTAACTGACTTACAATTGTATGCCTTTATGAATTGGTTCTGGCTACATCACTGGTTCTGGCTACATCACCAGATGTGACACAATGACAAAGAACTTGCACGTATGTTCAGTATACCTGTCCATCTGTAGGCGTTCAGAGATCTCCACATACATACAGATTATTCACTGAGTCTTGTTTCCAGACATATTGATCTGCAATCACCACACGGCTTAAACACCCTAAACAATATGGTCTTTAGATTCAGATTTTACTAGCGCTTCGATACTTCATTCACTCGCATAATTATTATTAGCACTAGCCATGGACGCGTATGCCTGCCAACGATTTTCTCTTATCGCAGCTTACCTTTTATTGATCACACGTTTTCCTGTATGATATGCCATTGCTGGTTCCTTAATAACTTAATGCAGGATTAATTGTGCAGTAGTTTGTGAATATGCGTGCCAGTCGTCTCACAATATGCGTACACAATCTGAGTCAGTCACCGATTGATTATATCACCTACCTTTGATGAGCCATAAATGCAATATGACTGTACAATCCGTATGAACTAATACGTTAGTCAATATTCAAATTTGCATCGTGCTTTCATTCATGTGTTTCTGCTGCTGCTGCTGATAATATTACTTCGGTGAGTCTCCAGGATAACATCACAATTAGACCTGAATCATGACGACAATGTTTACAAACAGTGGTAACTTGCGATTTCATACTTTGTTAATCAATGTCTTCCTATTCTATGATTAACATGGTTCGAGTATGTATAGCAACATGCCAATGTGTTTTGTTTTGTTTTTTAAATTGGGGTTTAGAACCGCTTTCAATATTCTTTCACTTATATCACGACTTGTCAGTTTAGGGCAGGAGGAAACCTACAACATCCGTAGCGCTGAATGTTGCAGTAAACCTGCGAGCACCGGCTGGTACTATCTTTCACTGAAAAGACCAAGGATGATAATTGTCACTCTACAGACAGTGCATCCTATCAATATCGTGTCAGAAAGGTAACTTTCGCGAACATTGATGCCGGGCTCCCGGGGCGGGATTTAATTTGAACCTGGAACCTTTGGCTCCGAAGTCCAACATTCTATCATTGCGCTACCACCCGCCCCCATGCCAAAGGTCTAACCGCGATGTGACTATATTACTATTCCTGTACTATGTCTGTGTAACTTGGAATTAGCATATACTTCACAATAATACCACTGAAGCACTGCATAGTTGGAAACATAAGCATGAACAATGCTATCTAAACGACGAATACCATCCACATTTCTTAAGTCAACTTGTTTTAGCACCATGCATGTCAGAGGTTCTTCACCCATAATATGATACCGTATATAGAGTGCCAATCTGCACCAAGAACCTCGTCCTTCCTGTCTTTCAATTTGCCCGTATGTACTGGGCATGAATGAATGAAAAACAACACATCGAATACCGTATTGTCACGCAACTGTTTAAGATATAAAGCTATGGCGGGCATGAGGTCAAATACTGTGGTCGCGGTTCTAAGCGTTACAACACACCGGGCTGCTATTAATTATCATTACTAGTTGATAATATTAATAACTAGTGTTTAAAGTTAAACATAAAATGATGATAATTACTAAGCTATTCCAATCGTCTTGTATGGATAAAAGAGTTTTTGTAGCAAAAACTGATTACTATTAATACAAATTACTAACACCAATTTCTCGTGTCGATTAGTAATAATATACTTCATAATATTAATCTCCGCAAAGCAAATTACTTGCGCTAATTATTAATATTAATTACGCCGAGACTGTACCCGGCGTCCCGTCTAGTAGAATAGGGCCTGTGTATGCCCAGTATACGTTCATAGTCCACTTGACACTTGACAGATGCAATTCCCTATTGACATGCTAGCTCCTTGATTAAGACGGCACGGCGCAGCTCGCAATTCGACAGCTAGTTAAACTGATTAATGCACAATCAATGATCCCTGTGATGACGGCAACTTCACGCCCTGTGGGTCAAGAAATCAATGTATAGAACTAGTATATTGTTTCGCAATAATAGGAAAGGATACACGGGTGAGTTTATGCAGAGACGGGTAAATTTAATATGGTAAGAAAGTCTGTATACCATTGTCCAACTAGAGCTTGATAGCATGTAGCATGTTCAGCGCCTTATATCATGCTATATTACCTGTATTGGTGTACTGGTGAACAGTTAAAGAGGTGATGAACTATCCATTACACAACGAATAACGGCAGTTAATTGTTCGAACAGCGCACATCCACCAACATCCAGGAATAGTATGGGTTACTCTGCCAGAATCCAGACCATTGATGATGGGCAACGTACAGGCTCAAGTGTAGGAACGACGATCATAACACTACGTGCATCAGGGCCAGTGGTATAAAACCGACACTGATAATTACTAAATGTCATTATCCAACCAACCAACGGGCTCTCTGTATATAACATATTGTCCACCATATTTCATAGTCGCAGGGCGAAATAGTCATTCTCTAACTACACGTAAGGCGAAATAAAGACGCATGTATACTATGATCGCATATGGCAATGCGTTGTAGTGCGAATTATCTGTGCATGGTGCATTTCTTAAGAGTAATATTTGTTCCTGATAAACAGTCACATACAAGGCTGGAGTGACTGTCACAGCATAAGTAGTGTATGGCGCGTAATTCCTACGGGAACGGAAATGTGTTCTGTTGGTTCCAGAATCGTGATGCTCATGATTGTTTCTGTCCCGCCATTGTCTTCAATATGATGTTTATTCTGGCATTATTTGGTACCAAAGGATTTCGCAACAAGCTGGAACCCATGTCTTTATATTACGTGTCTCTCCACTGTTATTACATGACAAGCAGACAGTGTTTAGTGATGCTACAAATAGCAACGTTAATATGCCACCCACTTCCACTTATCTCAGTAATACTTCAAGCTACTATATATTAACCTAAAAGCATTACAATGAAGTCAGTGTTATTTAGTGTATTGCTGAGATAAGATAGGACTGTAGGTATACTACTACTATATATGAGGGACATTTCACCAGTGTATGGTTGCACCAACTAGGCCAATTATGTAGCTTGTCAGACTGGTAGATAATACAGAATGTACAGGACTGTGTTAGGGATATGGAGGGGTTTATTGGTGACAAATACCCGGTCTACCTCCACGATTGTCCCGCCTGTCAACTAAATACTAGTATTAAATCAAGAAAGCGAGTGTAGGTAATGTACATGTATATTTATTGAATGGCTTTATTCTACCGGAAAGTGGAGAGATTGGAAACTCAGCTTTTGTGGAATCAATACCGACAAATATAATTTATCTGTTCGCAGACATTGGCTGTAAACGCTAAAATATATGTCGCTAGTTGTATAATCAGACATACATACAATGTTTAAGTCGCAATTATTAGAGAACCAAAGGCGATATCTCTGCAAATATACACCGCCCATTCAACCAGAACGCCGAATTTGATTTCATGATAATATGCATGTACATGTATATCACGTGCAATATACTCTTGTCTGGTGGGGTAGAAAGTGACAATTACATGCAATTCAAATTATTTATATTTTTGTTAACAGCTGCTAAAGAAAGTCGACGAGACACCTAAATAGCAATGGTTTTCTTCATGTATGTTTGGAATCAGTGACTGTGTATAGATAATGGTCTTCATGGGTTCCTCCAGAAGTCTCGGAATGATGCCAATACTGTACTTGATTCTTGTACGTATGTGGACCAAGACACGACAACAGGTTGAATAGTATCGTACACGCAATCATGGAATAGGTATGAAACGTTTCCGAGACGTAAGAAGCAATCTTCTCTTTCACTTTATTATTATGATTTTGGGGTGGATTTTTTAAAAGAGATTTTAACATTTTTGTATTGCCACCAATATCTTTGACAAGGAATAATTTAGAGAGAATTACATATATCAGCGATAGAAATGTTGCGCTTCATCGCCATGGCATGCAAGCGACCCGCGTACTATATAATAATATAGTACACTATTGCCTTCTTGTACTGCAATATATACGACTGTCTAGATATTCTAGTGATATCGATCCTCAATTTCCAGTGAAAAATACGACTGATACGTGTAGACAGTCACAAGTCTATACGTGATTCACAGATAAAGCCATTATCGTCTCGCCTGACTGGTCACTGGTATTATCAGCGCTACTGGATACCATGCTCACCACGTTAAGGGGGGTGATGAATGGACGATACCTGGTGAATATATACCGAGGAATTCGAGACCTCAATATGAACCCGACATGGCTTCCAAAACATAATTAATACAACAATGATTATATACTCCGGTGCAAATATATGTTTATAACTTACGCGCTGTATATATGAGCGATAGTTGGCAAACAATAGATCTTCTGTCATTCGTAATACTGATAACTGAACAATACATAATGATATAAAAATAGTATTGTTTGTGTATATCGAGACAGTATCCTATACAAATTAGAATACCAATAGGTGTGATCTGTTAAACGGATTGAGATAAATCACTCTTCACAAGAGATAATAATGAACAGTGATGTCATTTCACTGTAGGCCCAACATTGTCAATGATTTAATATAAGAATATAGGAAAATGACATGATACATACATGATGCCTGTACATGATTCCCATACTCTTAAACCAGTTCTAATTTACCACTGTGCTGTACAGTATGATTCATAAAACGGTCATACTAATATCCATGTATCAATAATTACTTGTTCTATAAAACACGATTGTTTACTCGAATATCCGGAAGTAAAGCATTCTTTGATTTACCTATAACCTTCCGCTTTCGTTTATCAGCAATGTCCTTCCCTATTTTAACCTTCCGACCAGATTTCTTCCCCCTTGAGCTGTCTTTCCCAAACAAAATGGCTAAAGTGGAAACTTTTGATTTGACCTTCTGTGGGACTCTCTCGACCGGTGGTGGTTCCGGAATGGCAAACTTCCTGAAAGATGACGTCTGCTCCTGAGACAAGATGGTCATGAGGGTGTTGATGCCTCCTAACATGTCGGAATACTCCGAGGCTTTAGATGTGTCCAGCTGACTGTGGTGGAAGGTGTTCGCGATCTTACCACGTTGAGTTCCGCTTAGATCCAGGAGGGAAATAGCAACACTGATAGATCCGCGGCGTCTTCGGCCGCCCAGTTCATCTGATGTCGGTCTGGCGGGAAATCTGTCCGGGGTCGATTCCACTGACGCCGTTTCCGCAGGTAACGACACCGTGTCTCGCGGCTGCTGATGGTCGATTGCTTCAACAAGCTTCCTCTTTTCGAAAAATTTGTCATTGCTAACTTCATTGTCAGGTATAACGCTCTTGAATGATTCAGAAGCATTGGGCTTATTGACATACCTGGGTCTGAAATATACCCGTCCTTCAATTTTGGCTTGGTTTCTCTCTTCTCTCTTTCTATGTCGTTCGTCCTTTTGTCGCTCAAAGTGGCCTATCTGAGACCATTCTCTAGGAGACTTAAAACATACAGTGTCGAAGGTAGATGGAGACGCGTTGCCTTCAAACCTGAGGAAGTCTGCAATTTCTTTGAATCCAAGTCTTCGTGCGAGTACATACGGCGTCATTCCTTGATTGTCCGGAACGTCTACGGAGAGTCTGTACTTCTGTAGTGTCTTCACCAGACATCTGACAGTATCCATGCTCCTGGAGTGCGTGGCGTGATGCAGAGAGCTAAGACCGTCGCAGTCCTTTTCAAAAAGGTCAAAATCTCCGCCGTAATCGTCAAGCAGTAGCGCGGCTTCTTTCTCCCTGCCCAAGAGACACGCCCAGGACAGGACGTTCCGGCCATGATGGTAATCTCGTCTGGACGGGTCAGCACCTTCATTCAGCAACAAGGAAAACATCTTCTCGCGTTTCCTGTCGTCCTCGATATGCAGGGCTGCTACAAGGATGTTGTAGCCAAAGTCATTGCGACAGTTGACACTTAGTCCTCTCTCTAGAAGGAATCGTGTCTTCTGGAAGCGAGCCTTCAATACGGCGTAGAAAAGGTTATTGGACACGGTCATCTTGTAGCTGCTTCTGAAGATGTTGCTGCCTTGGAGATGAATTGGAAAGTCGTTTGGGGGTTTTGTTATCGAAATTTCACCAGTAAAAGCTGATAATTCCTCGTCGGAATGACGGCGTTTGTGTGTTAGGTGGTTAGGTAACCCCTAGAAAAAAATAACAAGAATAGATATAGTTCATAGTCATCGTGCGACATATTCAGATAATTCCAACTGATATTCAGTTATAAGAGAAACTATGTTTTTCATGAATATTTTATACTTTACAGCTAACATGGTACATTTCTAGTTTATAGGATAATCTATCAAACATGTGCATACAATCTTAATTAGATGTAAAATTTAATAAAATGTTTTTATTGTTATTCATATTGTATGCTAGTTCATGCTACAACACGAAGCTTACACGACCTATTGGATATCGATATATACACAGTGAGGATTGCCAGAAGTAGATTGGATAAAAGACAATGAGTAATATGAAATTATCACTCATAAAATGATGATTAGCCTATCAGACCTTGATGCGCACGGTATTTACTTCCATGTGTTCGCAACGCAATGATGAATAGTAATGCATGTATTTGATCAAAGTTGTTGATAAGATCCACGTTCCTTAGATGCTTCCAACGAGGTTATCTATCTTCAAACTCGAATAGATACATGCCTTATTTGAACATGATTTATTATCTAATGAACTAACTGGAGGATAGTTCAAATTAGATTCGCCTCGTATTTTATACATTATGAGGTGTCGCGCCATATCTATTGCCACAATTATATCGCACATTTCCAACAATTAGTACATTTATACCAAGTATTAAAAATGCCAAAGCATATTTGTAGGTGTAGGTACTAACCAACTTACCGTTGTGGGGCACATCGAGTATGTAATTCCAAATATGTATTCAACATTACATATATTGACAAAACCTCTAACGATCCTTGATTTCAAAGACCGAAGAGGTTGACAGTTAAATGTACAAAACACATATTCAGAGTCCACGGTCGTTCTCTACAATTGACGCGAGTGGAATTTGAGTAGCGGGAACAAGAGCGAGTGTTTGCTTCAGTTATGTTTCAATATACTGCCCTATAAAGGCGGAAACTAATAAAGTGACACTTCTATAAGGGACAGGCATCTGGCAATATACAAGTAAATAGGAAAATTTCAATGACAATCCAGTAGGTGACAGAATGAAATATCATTGCTACTGCACAAGAGTAAAGCTACCACTGGCTTACATACGATGAATGCCTGAAGCAATAATGAAAATTTGTAATCACCATATTGATAAAATGCGTCCTCCCTTCAAATGGCGGGCCGTGGGACGTCAACAATACGCGCATAACACGTCGACTGTTCTCATTGTTACACTGGCCAGGCAGAACTGTCGTCTGGTCGAGCTCGCGTTTCCTAACTTTCGTCTCCTGTCGGTCACCAACTCAATTGCTATAATACTAACTACTGGAAGGGGAAACCTACTTATAGCCACGCCCGCTATCGACCCTTGATTGACATATCGACTGCCAACGGGGGTGTTGAAAGAATTTTAAAACGCTGATGACAGACCGTGCCCGTTTGTCAGATAATGTTTCAGCCACTCTTTTAACTCCATTTAGTCAACATACCAGGCGACAGCCAAGTATAAACACAGACATTGTAATGTATTGTGACCAAGGCGGCAGGCTATTTAGTAAACAGCGGTGTCCGTGCATTGTCTGTGCTCATGATTACCCGTGTAGCTGTACATGTTCTAGCTGGAGCTGATCACTGACCCATCTCACAGAATCGAATCTGATCGAATTACAAATAATCACATAAAATGTACCGTACGCCCATAGCTAAAAATCCCTACGGCCTATAGATGTCACGGTATAACTGCTATCAAATATGAAAATATATTGGTAGTGTTTGTTATAGAAAGGATATGTTTTCGTGTTTGGTGTATGGAGTTAGCTATATGAGATGTCATCTGTCATGGATTCTGCACACATATCAGGTATAAGGCCTACGTGTGTCTCAAAGAAAAAAAGAACAATTGTAAATGTACAGGTCTACCAGCACTATACGTAACCATATACCCCCGGTATATCTCGCTGTGTTAAAGCATCAAATCCAAACTTCATAAAATTGAACTTCTTATACAACATGGAAAAAAGAATCCCCAGATAATTTATTGTCACAATATAAGTATGTGTATGTGTGTATAAGTGTTTTCAATGTATTCGTATACGAGTACTTTAAAAAAAAAAGCCCCCCTACTTGGCGCTACCTACATAAATATATTATCTGCCCATGACACGTAACAAGGGCATGGTTATAGCGTTGTAAATAGCAAACAATCTACCGACAACGTCAGAAGACCACAGTCCGTGACAAGGTTTCAAGTCTGTGACGCGCATTATCATTATCAAACTGTCTCAATTGCCTTAATACTATGTATATACGCATGCATACCATTTGACTCAGTTTCATTGTCTTCTTGGGGAATTCTGGGAGCGTCCAGGAAATTGGCATCCGATCTTCTAAGAACATAATTATATGGATCTGACAAGCTAGAGGGATTTAACTTTAAACGTATCAAAATTGATAGTATTATTTGTACAGGTTACTGCACCACTTGGGCAAAGAGGTTTTTGCTATGATGTATAGGGTGTCTGATCAGTAGGGAGTAATTGGAATGTCAGGTAACAAACACATGCAGTCTTGATCCCGATACCCTTTTGCCCCTGCCACTGCTGGTATACCCCCACACACTGCTCTATATAGGGTGTCTATGGTTGTCTGCAGCACAAACCATTTTGAGATTTATCTAAATATTAGTATTTAACAATTTTATAGAAATCATCACGGGAAATGCAATGGTATAAGGCATAGTATAAGACCTTGAAGAGAACCCCTAGTCGTAGTGGGTTACCGAACAAGCCATGACTGGTATAGATAGATTATACATACAGGTAAAGCTGCAT
>JAUTBT010011325.1:11021-24005 GCA_032361225.1 Lepetodrilus schrolli
TATATATATATATATATATATATATATATATATTTTTTTTTTTTTGTTTGTATTTTTTTGTGTGTGTGTGTGTGTGTGTGTGTGTGGTGTGTGTGTGTGTGTGTGTGTGTGTGTGTGTGTGTGTGGTCGTATAGCCATTGCATCACGATATCACCCATATGGAAGTGGACAATATATTGTGGAATATGCAAACACATTTTCATATGCCTAGGCATACTTGTTTTGGTCGCATAAACACATAACAAGATTACAGTTTCTCGGTGTTTTTACTCTATACCACATTGTGAGTACTTTATGCGACCTTGGCAGTGTAATCTTCTTGCATAGAACCACGCTAGGTGTATATTGCTGTACTGATCAAACAGAGAGAACAAAAACTGCCATCCACCAGTAGACATTATTAGCTACGGTGTTGAATGGTTCAAGGTATACACGTATATATCAAGACAATTACTGCTCTGTCAGGGCCAAATTACAAACAAATGCAGTTGCCATATACATTTGTATTCACGAACAGCTAAAATGTTTGAAACCGCGAGCCCATGGGTATCTGTTTGTAGTCTGATCATGAGGGAAACCTTCAGAATAAACACATTACAAAATGAAGGTTTCTCGGTGTTTTGCCCATAGACCACATTGCGAGTGCGACATTGGCAATGCGATCTTCTATTCTGGACTAGAACCACATATTTGTGTGCTTAGGTGTGACTGATCAAATAAGTAGAAGAATATCTGCTATTTAAATAACTCAAGTTAATGTTCGAAATAGAAGCACAAGACATAATAACCCGCGGGGTTACTTGAATAAGGTATGTTATGTAAATAGTTTCGTACCTGCTATGAAATTGACTGAATATTGAAGGTCTGTATTCTACATTCTATAATCTGACATCCATGAGGGTGCAACAGTTGGTCAGTCTAGGAGTAGGAGCGAGGTGCACTGTAGTATGCGTGTCGTAATGGATATACAGTATATTGTGCTGGTCAACGATTGTTTGTACACCGACAAATCTCTAAGTACTCGTGTTCATATCCTGTTAGGCTCTTAGACATACGATACGCGAGTCCTAGGATTGGTACGTCAATGCTCGCCCATAATAAGAAAGAAAAATACTAAATAAACAAAGGTTATAGACAAGAGCACGATGAATTTTCAAATAGCAGTTGAAACCTTTCTAGAATGTAGTTCGTCATGTAATTGGACCCGAAGCAAAAGTTATCTTTACTTCTTTCTCATATTTCTGGCCCGTCCCAAGATTATGAAACTTTTCAAGTACGATTTCATGCTCAAGCTCAACTTTTGTATTGGAAGTTGTGAGCAAAAGGTAATGATTTGACCAAGAAATTGTACTCAAAACCGTTTCGTAATCTCGGGGCTTGACTTCGCCAGGGAAGTTTTATTGTCTGGGTCTGAGTTGGAAGTAGATGAAAGACCCGTGTTTGTTCGCATGGATACTAGTAGCTCAGGGACACACCTCATGGAATGCTTCTCACACAGAAAAGCGACTCCTTTGACTTAGGCGGTACAAAGTCCTATTCTTGCATTGTCATCTAGGACACGCTGTGCGTCTGTATGGTGCCTCTTCGATGACTTATGTCATATCCATTAACTCATATAGCTTATGATGACACGGGCTTAACAAGGAGTTGGCTTTATTGGTATTAATCCTTTGGGAGCTGAACAGATCAGCTTGTTAATCTCGTCTTAGGTTTAGGGCATTTGGTAATGACCATGATATGATCGAAGAATGTGAATAGATTGTGGTCACTATGTCAAGTATAATGTGATAATTTTTATGACATTGCTACAGTTGTTAAACTTGCATCATGTAAATTAACTTCTGGTGAAAGTCAATGCGGAATGTATGCATATATTATTTAACATTTACTTATGCAGTATTCTGGATGAAAGAAATTTTCGAACTGTCAACTGTCAACGTAATACTGTAGTCTCTCTCTCTCTCAACTATGAGAGCGAGAGAGAAAGAGAGAGAGAGAGAGAGAGAGAGAGAGAGAGAGAGAGAGAGAAGAGAGAAGAGAGAAGAGAGAAGAGAGAAGAGAGATATTTCATCCGATAGTTTTGATCGGGACAGTTGTTTTGGTTATGGTCTGCTGGGCGATGTCAGAATCCATTGTCATTGAGTAGGATTAACCTAAGATATTAAACACATTAAAAATAGACAAATTACCATATCTGCACTCAGGAAACTAAGTTGTGGTGTTCTTGGACAACTTTCTTTTTATTAAAAAAAAAAATTGCTCAAAACATCGCTCATCCTCAAGAGGTTTGCTTTTTAAAAATAAATTGAAATCAGATATTTTAAAAATAATAATTGTAAATTTGGGTTTATAGCCACTTTCAAGATTCTTTCACTTATATCACGGCTTGTCAGTTTAGGGCAGGAGGAAACCTGCAACATCTGTAGTACTTAATGTTCAGTAAACCTTTGAGCACCGGCTGTTACTGACATACCAAGGATGATGACTGCATTACCAGACAGCCCACCGTATCAATATTGTGCCAGATATGGAATTCAGATACCAGTTCCTGCCATTCATAAATATCCAGGGTAAAACAAGTGACTCACACTCACAGTATAATGAGATCTATATAAGTACTAGTATACTTGCTCCAGGTTGCACTGCACATAGTATTGACAGAATAAAGACAATCTAGGTAAATACCCTAAAGAAAGTTATGTAAAATGTGTATTGATGGCATCATGAAATCTCTAGGATGAGAAAAATATATGATAGAAATATCTTTTGATTCTTCTTTATTTCCTCCATGTTTGGAGAGCATACATAAAAATACATATAAAATTATTTTGTTTAACTGGAGTACCATTGTACGCAATGCTACATAATTTAGAATCACCTTAACCCTAAATGGATAATAAGACAATTAATAAATATAACATTTATTTCATTCTATATGCTATTTACAAAAAGAGATATATACACATTGTAGTACACCAAAACTTGTAAAAGATTTCAGATTGAGCATAAATTTACAATTGTATGAAAGTGAGAGTTATTGTTTTACATTACAGTGGGAATATTTCACCTATATGCAATGAAATAAAATGAAAGCTCAGATCCTACAGACGGAGACATCTGTCCACGTTCCGCACCAGCAAACAATGTGCCACTACACATGCACCGTGATCCTTTAGACCCAGACTCGGTCACTGCTCATTCATACACTACACATGCACCGTGATCCTTTAAACCCAGACTTGGTCACTGCTCATTCATACACTACATCTGACCTGTCATCTCTGACCCTGTGGAATACCAATATCAGAAACCCCTTTCCTGAAGTATGTGTATATTCTAAAAATAGTCTAAAGATATTAATCAATCCAAGTCCACATATTAAATGTGGAAAGAGGAAATATCTCTTCTTCTTCTTGCACATGACACCATATTAACAAAATGAAATAACTATAGTTATGCCAGACATAGAATAGAAATGACAATCATATTTTAAATTTCATATCTATCATTGTGAATTCTTCAAATATCAATTAAAATTCATTGACCTATTGTGTTCAGAACCTGTTAAATGTGTACCTGTTATAAATCTTGTACTTTAGTCTTGAAAATTGCAAAATCAGGTAACAGAGATGCATAGAAGTATAATACAGACTATAGCTTTCATGTTATAACTAAAAATAGCTTCCCTAAAAATGCACATGCCTTACAGTGCATGATAATGGGGACCGTACCAAAATTGTATGTGTCATCACTGGAGTCTGTGCTGTTCAGATGGATAATGACTGGATCAACCTTACTGTTGTGGACACACCATCACTTTGCGAATGGTAGTCAACTATCCTCAAAGCAATTTAATACAGCATACATTTTAATTGTTTTAAGTATCCACTTTCTCATATAACTACTATTGCTGTAAATACATATAACAAATGTCCATGTTTGGCACAAATTTGTCACTGAAATTAAAGATAATATTTAAAGAGATTATTTGCATATATTATAGTCCGTTTTAATGAATACCTGTCTGGACTTAGGCTGAAATCTAACACACATTCTTCAATTTTCCTTCAGTAAAGTACTTGATTAAATGAGTAGTGGCTTGAATTGTATAAAATCCTAGGTAGGTAGTACTTCATTAATGATATACTTTTAGTTACTTGACATTTACTTGTCATACTTTGGATCTACTTTAGAAAAACAATGTTTATTCTATTTCTAACATTACCTTAATAAGTTAATTTTTTATTAATTTTGACCTGAGTAGGCCATAAATGTGTCAACATGGAAGTGTTAGAAAAATATGACGAGCCGTCAGTACCAGACAGACAGATTACTGGTACTTTGGGCCGGGAAATTTTCCGACGGGCATAATAACCTTATTATGGGAGTACATGTATTGGTGAAGGACCAGGAGCTCTCAAAGCTGATGACCAGCAGGTATTATTTTGGACACTGCACCACGGTCAAGGGGTTTGAACTGTCCAGGGCCAGAGCTGTATATTAGGGAGATACTGGGCCTATGCCTTAGAGGATGCAACATGGACAAATATAATTCCAGAAATCACATTTGACATATTGTATACATCATGAAAGGCATGCACAGGGTCTTGGAGGCTGGTGAAACATGGACAAATATCTTTCCAAAAATCACACGTGACACAGATATTATGAAATGCATGTGCAGCATGAGCAGATGTGGTATTTGGAGCAGTCTTTTTCTGCACACTTGAAGAACACATTCACATCACTGACATGCAGTTAGATCTGGTTGATACTTGTTCCGATACATCCACCTGGATCAAGATGCAGCCAGGGCAACTGGTTCTTTGCTTTTTGTCTTCTCCATTTTCTTTTCGTTTTCTGCAACCCAAATTAATACTCAAGTTTGCACATTGTCTGTTAAATATCATTGATGTTTTCCACAGTATTTCATTCATACTATAGAAATTTGCACACCGTGGGAGTAGAACAGAACCTACAGACATCCACAAAGGGTTCAATCTCGAATCATTAGGTGAGTAGTCCGACACACTATCACCTGCACTATCCTGCCCCTCTGCAACATTATATTGATAGTACTTAACTTCATTATCATACAGGTAATGTATGTCTAGGAACATGGGGATGAACGTAACTAAATATTGGTTTTCATGTTGGTAATAGCCAATAGGAGTACCGACTGCTGTTGATATAAACAATTAACTGTACCTTCCAGATCCCCATGAGGCACGTCAGGAAGAACAAGATCAGGCTCCATTATACTATCCTGCAACAACAATGATCATGTTAGTAATAGCTGCCATATTGGAAATCGTGCCCAAATGTTTTTACATCAACAATCAATGTTATCATAAGTGAAAATATGGTCTAGAAATTTGAAATTTGTTCACAAACATTTTGAGGTATTCAATTATGTTGGCAACTTGAAGAGATATCAAGACAATGGGGATGTTACATTATGAGGAAGTATTATTAACAGATGCAGTACCTTCAAGATTTGGTCGAGTTCTGCTTGGACATCATCTTCATCTTGGTCTGTTAATCCTCCAGCCAATAGGTCATCAATCTCCTGGAAAAGTCAAACATCATGTAGGACAGGAATCAGAGGCTCCTAAACTAATTTAGGACAGGAATCAGAGTCTCATGAACCACATAGGACAGGAATCAAAGGCTCCTAAACTGAATTAAACAGGAATCAGAAGCCCATGAACCATGTAGGACAGGAATCGGAGGCTAAAAAAAATATTTAGGGCAGGAATCTGATGATCATGAGCCATTTAGGACAGGAATCAGATGCTCATAAATGTTGTAGGACAGAAACAGGGGCTCATAAGCTATGTAGGACAAGAATTGGAGGTTCATGAACCTAGGACATGAATCAAAGGCGCACACACCATGTAGGACAGGGGAAAAAGAGGCTCATAAACCCAGCATGTATGGAACTAAACAATACTATACTGTATTTATATCATTAGTATCACAAATTGGAAATTTAGTTTTATACAATGACCACTCAATTTTAGGGTTTCATATAGAAATAAAATATAAATGTCACCTTCTGATATTCAATACTTTGTTGTGTTTCATCCATGATTTTCTCCACATCTTCCAGAGAAAGGAGCTGTGAATTTACAAAAGAAAAATGCAAAATTACAATTCCTGCATAATCCATTGCCTGGACCTAGAGAATATTGATCATGTTGAATCTCTGTAGTCTCTATAGCCATACTAATGATGGAGATACGGTAGCATAAAATACAACATGTTCAACACTATTGCTAACCATTGCAGACATTGTTATCTCCCTTACTTCAGGT
Source organism: Lepetodrilus schrolli (assembly GCA_032361225.1). Lineage (NCBI taxonomy): Eukaryota > Metazoa > Mollusca > Gastropoda > Lepetellida > Lepetodrilidae > Lepetodrilus > Lepetodrilus schrolli. The sequence goes on from JAUTBT010011325.1 coordinate 17,339, forward strand.
AGGAATAAATGCAATATACAACCTGCCTGGTGCTATTTAAACATTTATTTTTTTTTGCAATATTTTATTGTAGGTTTCAAATAGGTATTGACAGTCATTTTCATACTTGATGACTTAAATTTTACAAGTTATAAATTTTGTACCTCAAATTCCACAGATAACTACCACTGTCATTATTGTTGATTTCCACTTTAGAAACTTTGTTGTTGCTAATTCTACTGAACAAATATTGCTCTATTAATATTACTATTACTATTTGCCATTACTATTGAAACTACTTGGAACAACATCACAATTTGTATCAACTCACATCATGCATTTTCTTGAGTGAATCATTCCCAACTTTGAGACCTTTCACCACTTCTGACTCAATTTGAGCAAACTCCAAATCATGGACCTGAAACAGTAAAAATATTATAAATACTAGTTTTCATAAAATTGCAAAATATATTTGAAACTGTATCCACATATTTAATCTACCACATCTGCACACATACCATACTTTCCACTAGTAATTGGAATATGCTCTCTATATAGAGTATGCTAGAGCAATGATTTGGAAAATGATGTTAGTATTCAGTGAGACTGCCTGCTGACTAATAACCATGATAGCTGCCTCTTTCATGCATGTATACCAGCATCTCCCCCAGGGAAGGCTAGAACTCTGAGCTACGCATTAAGTTTACTACCCTTCCCATCACAGCCTACATTTATCTGGCTGGCAAATGGTACCCTAGCGGCATAGTGAGTTGTCCACCCGGGTGTATAATATTAAACCAACAAATGAAAACATGTTTTATTAACAGCTACTTTCATGAGGCAATTCAGCTTGGCACGACATAATGTGTTGACAGCCCATCACCTTGTTGTGGGTTATACCTAACCCCTGTGCAAGTTGGTTTCCCACTAGAAAACTCTTAGAATGGATTTGCCCACGCTTGGCAACCGAGCAAATTCTGCAAGTGACGGTGCTTGATGTCATTGTTGTGACCGACAAGTAGGCGGAGCTAATACATCTTAGGACGTATCTGATTGAACTATCAGTGCCGACCGTCGCCCTTTGATCTCGCTGTGCTGGGAATTCTTAGGCTTTGCAGGCAAGGGGTCGTATATGTCCTAAACCGTGTTAGATCACGTGGTCTAAGCAAGATGGTATACCAGCATCATGGAGCAATGTCGTCTAGAGGTAGCAAGTCTGCTTCATAACCCACGGGTTCCAGGTTTGATCCAATGACCTATGCCATCATGTAACTCTCTTAGGAAAGTGCTTATATCCACACTGCTCGTCTACTCAGCTGCAAAATGGGTATCCGGTAGGATGAGATAGAATGGTCAATGCTAACCTTCTACTGACATAAATGGCAGATTGGGCTGTATATTCTCAAGGGAGGTGAGAAGGTGAAAAGAATCCACATTGATCCATTGACTAGGGTAATAATAAAGCAGCACTTTGCACATGTTATTATGAGTATTAAAGGCAGTTTGTTGACATATTTCATGGTCAAACATATTTTACCTGAAAGTATGTACATTTTATTTGTCTCCACAAGTATATTTGGCAACAAGCTACATTTTCCTCATGTCCCACTGATTTTCAATATATTCATAGGTTTGTATTTTTTATCACAAGATAAAAATAAAAAATAAAAAAAAAAATGAAAATATTGAAAACCAGCTAGACATGCGAAAAATGTAGCTTGTTGCCTAATATAATTGTTGAGACAAATCAAATGTACCATGATTACCCTAATAATTCAACCAGGAGAAAATAATTAAATTAGCTGTTCAAATTATTAGAAAAATACAAAAATTTAAAATGATCAGTGTTTGTATAATTAGGGACAACCAAATTAAAGTACGAAATATGGTTCTAAGTGAAATGGTAATTAAATGAAGGATTTTTAAAAAAAATTTAAAGAAACTATTGACTGTTAGGAAATTAAGATTTGAAAAAAAATGGTCATGTTCATATTTTTAGGGTTGGAATTTCTTTTATTTTCAGTTATCAATTAAGGTGTTCAAACTATTAGAGGGTTCAAATTATTAGGGTAATTAGGGTACATAATTTCATGTAAAATATGTGTGACCATGAAATATGTCAACAAACCTTGACTGTATGCCTAACAATGGTTTAACTACAAACACACAAATGCTGACCATTCGCTCAATGTTGTCCAGCTGTCCATCGGTTTTATCCAGCAGACCTTCCTGGAACTTCTTCTTCCTTAGGAGCAACTTGGCTTTTCTGGAAAAGTTTATTTGCTCATGTACAAAGTGAATACAGTGAGTTACCTGCAGCTTGGTACATCTACCAGTGTTGTGTTGGAGAGGTTACATACCATGATGAGAATTTGTGTACAAAATATATAGATTCTATAAGAGAAGACAAAAAGACTTGGGAGTTAGTGTTCAATGTGTAGATTTACATCTATTCAATATCTTAGAATAATAAACTTGGTTGAATAAGTTCATATAAATAATAATTCATGAAGTTTCAAAGTGATAAATAAAACAAACCATTTTTCAATATCACATGACAAACTTATATCATGTATATTAATCAGTTAATTGTGGTATAAATTCTTACTCTTTCTTTCCATCTTTCAGTAATTGCCTAGCAACATTTCTTTCTTTTTCTAAGTTTGCATTTATTTTCTTCTGATACTGTTTTAGCTTGTCTCGTTGTTGCTTCAATTGCTAGAAATGAAGAATAACACAATAAATGTACAATACATTAATAATGAACACATCACATCAATTGATTAAAATATTTTATAATGTCTACTCATTATTATTATCCTGTGATAAATAGTAGCTAGTAGTCATGGCAGCAGAACATATTATAGAGAAAGCAAACATTTGGTAGGTATATTCATTAGCGATGGTTATTAATTTTATAAAACGTAATCGTTCAATGGTCGTTGTAGGAGAAGAATCCGCAGCAACTGTGCTGTGTATAATTAATATTATGACCAAATTTCTTTTTTTTTGAATATTGAAAATGTTGGAACACTAAATGATTATCATGTTTATTACAACTTTTGTATCTAAGATTAGATTCATGTGCACGAATACCGGACTACTTAGCTATCATTACGTACAAGAACTGCTTTGTCCTGTTCTGTCACACGCGACTGTTTCGTTTTCGGCTTACCAAATAAATTACCCATTGTAAATGTACCACTGAAACAGAAGAAATGCTACTGTGAAGGTTATGATTAGTTATTTCGCAGAAACTTGAAGTGTCCGCATCGTACAGGAAGTATTCCGGAAGTGGAAATGTAAACAGTAACGGAGCAAATAAATGAACGACATTCATTTGTTAAAGATGTGGTGGTTATGGTAGTACGAGTTGATTTTTGCTTGTCAAGCAAGTCATAGCAGTCGTTACATGCAGTTCTACCTGTTCTTTAACAGAACATTCTCATTATAATATGTTTAGCATGTTAATGACAAATGTTAGGCACATCTGTTTAAAATCCACAAGTTTTAGAGATTTCTGGTGAAGATTTTACACACAATACTCGATACATTCATCAGCTGTTCATTTACAAGTCATCTTGTTAGTTGTGTATCTTGCTTCAAGTAAAGATGATATTTGAATCAACTTATTTCATCTATATCACATTACTTGTACTCCTGAGCATAACGCAGTGTATCTCATTCAAAGTAGGAACCCCTTATATTCAGAGAAAACTTCAAAAGAGTGGATTTCATAGGTAGGTTATTTTTTTTCAATGCAAACATTGTAGATTATAGTACCAAACACATCTCAGTAACGGCATTATATACTTGATTATGAAAAATCTTTTAGATTTTCTTTTTCGATTGCATTGATGCTTACCTTTTATCATGTTTATCATGAACACTGATAATTATTGTCGCATATATAATCATTTCCAGGGAGTTGACCACCTATGTGGAATGGGCAGTGAAGCCGCGACAGAGATCGGACATCCAGAGCTGTGCTATGTTACTACTCGACACTCTGCCTACTGGGATGTACATAGACCCCTTCCAGATACAGTCACAGCTTAAGTTCGGCGGTCCCAAGGTATATAGAAATAGCATTGACCATTTACATAATTTTGTTTAATGAAATAATGAAGAAAACACATTTTCAACTCTTCAACCAATTAAATATTTGTAGCACTATACCTGATTATTATCTATCAGGGGCATAGCTGCCTATATGACAATGCCACATTAATTTTATAGCCACTCTAAAGTGAATCCACATTCAAATACCTACAGCTATGCCCTTGCCTATGGTAAAAGACTTGGAAGACATCCTAAAATGTCCACTAGACCTCAGGATTTTAGCTTGGACCAGAGGATTAGTGCCAATTTCTACCACTGTTTCTACTTGTATTCATAATTGTATTATCGTCACAAATGTTCTGACATTCTACCATGGCAGATATCCTGTGTTGTCCATTCCACAGCTGCTAGTGGAGGGTCCAGTGGACATAGAGTCACCAGAGCATCTGTCTCGGGAACACACCGTGCACGTGTTCCAGGATCTCAAGATGACGCGGCACTACGAGGACGGCACAGTGACACTGTTGACAGCGACGTCACGACTTCCAGTGCACCTCCGATACCATGAACCCACAGGGGTGCCCAATGTCACGCACGTCGACGTCGTCGTACGCAATCCACGCTTTTTCACCAACTGTTCGATGAAAGGTATTTTGTGCTGAACTATAGTATCTGCATTAATGTCGCTCGCCATGTTCACAAGACAATAAAAAAGAAAAATTTTCTTTTTAAATATTTAACAAAAAAAATTGAATGTTTTCTTCCCTAAACCATAACACCACGAGTCATTGTCATGTTGTCTTAGTGCTGCTTTGTGCAGCTGGCCACAGAGTAGTGAACAAGTGGCATATATAGATGTGGAACAAATACTAGTATACCAGAAGACTTGATGTCTATTTCAGGTTCGGTGTCACTCCTCCAAGCACCGTGTGACCACTTCAACTCATCGTTGTGTCTTTGGCAGGAGCATCTGTATGATGTAGTGAGTATAATTATGTCTGATACTCTGTGAAAGTGTTTTTTTGTAAATATGGAATCTTAATTTAAATTTAATCTTAATAGTTGTTTGTGTTACCCTACAACTCCATAATCAAACTCAACAGCATTACATGATTGTTGTTCACGGTTCACAATGACCAATCATGAACTCTTCTTTTAGCCAATCAGATATCAGGACGAGCCTCGATTTGGTGTCAAGTCTTGGTGCTGTAGAGTTAATTGTATCAGAAAGCCATGTATAGTAAGTTTATCTGTGAAACTGAGTGGAAATGAATGTTCTTCCTGGTATGTTTCAGGATTTGAAAGGAGTGGTGTGCAGCGTACCAGTTGGAAACTTGGAACATCTGCCTCTGGTGTTGATAGTGACGTTGTTAGTGACTGGACTCGGCTGTCTGTTTATTGTCTACATTGTCGTCAATAAGGACACGAGTACCAAAGTCAAGACATCGTGATAAGACGGACTATGTGTGGATGTGTTGATGAATCCACTGATCAGAAAATGAAGACCAGTATTTCAATCCAGTGGCCAGAAAGTCAAAATGTACTGATAAAAGTGACCAATCTGATGGCCAAAATTGTACTGATAAAAGTGACCAATCCAATGGCCATAAAGTCAAAATGTACTGATAAAAGTGACCAATCCATTGACCAGAAAGTCAAAATGTACTGATAAAAGTGACCAATCCGATGACCAGAAAGTCAAAGTTGTGTTGATGACAGGGACAGCAATCCATTGATCAGAAATACGATCCTATAAATAGAAATGACAATAACTTTGGCGAATACATGTATACAAGTTCATATAATGAATTTGGTCGATATATTTTTTTTCTCAAGAAAGGTGAACTCGCATATACATAAACAAAATCATGTGTGTGACATGTTTTAACCAAAAAGGTACTGTTGAACATTTCAATGTTTGTCGAATTGGTTATGGACAATATTCCAAAATGACACATTATTTAGTAAAGGAAGGAGAGAAGTAAATAATTCTTGCATTTTATACTGAAATTGTATAAAGTACCAGTGATTGTACTTTATAGTTCCGCATGAAATGCATTGATACCCCTATTTCGTATATTATCTGAGTAAATACTTCATGGAATGACAAAACAAAAAACTTCAATTTCTTATATTGTATGCCCTAACCAAAAATTAAAAAAATGAAACTTTTTGCACCATTAATAAAAATTCTGTTTATATAGCGATCACTAAATATTTTGAGTAGTATTATTTTCTGCAAAGGTGTTACGTCCGAAAGAATGAACAGGTTAATAAGCTCAATTTGTACATGCAGGTATGTGAAGAAGAGTTTGTCATTCCATTAAGTATTTACCGAGATAAACTACGAAATAGGGGTGTCAATGAATTTCATGCCAAACTATAAAACTCTCCATAAGTGAACTGATTCACACATTAAGAATAGAACAATGTCACATGTATTGTAATTAATTTGTACTCCTTTCCAATCTGTTCATTGCAAGTTAATGTTTGCATCGTGTGTTATTTCATCTTGTTCTATCTATCCACTTTCAATATATAGAGGTTGGTTGTTGGTTGATTTGGGGTTTAAAGCCACTTTCAAGATTTTTTCACTCACATCATGGCTTGCATGCATATGTACTGC
>JAUTBT010011335.1:0-23997 GCA_032361225.1 Lepetodrilus schrolli
TAAGTCGCTTTCAAGATTCTTTCACTTATATCACGACTTGTCAGTTTAGGGCAGAAGGAAACCCGCAACATCCGTAGTCCTAATGTTGCAGTAAACCTGCGAGCACACATCACGTGTTATTTCTTTTCTCGCCATTAGAAACCAGTGTTTGTAGGTGCTGGGCTTCACACATTTTTGAGGATAAAAGCTACACGACGTCCGGGGATCTGTCATAGGTATAAAATTAAGCTCATTTCTACTATTATTAGTTAAAGTGTTAACATCAAGTTAACATAATTTCTCATATATTTGGCATAGTATCGTAGTGCATAATTGGAAAATAATTCAGTCAGGTTTCAGGGCACAGCTCCTCAATAAAGCATAGTTGTCTATTAGCTTGTTGGGGACATATCCCGAACACATGAGCTTGGAATGGCGCAAAAAGAAATAACACGTGATGTCTCCTAAGCCACGTGCTTGTAGCATGATGCATGCGATCTGGATGTGTTTTCAAGAGATAATTCAATCGTTATTTTTATGGCCCTTGATGGTTTATTAAATTAGACTATACGTCAATCCTGATACCCTATTTATGTATATATGTTGTTGTATAATATATTGTTGTATGCATATTATAATATTATAGGTATGGGCTGTTTTACGATCAATGTTAAATTTGCAAAGTCACCACTTTCTGCAGTATGATTAAATGACTGTCAAGTATAGAATACGCCTAGTAAGCTTTTATGCAGAGTGTTTGCTTCATATGCCAATGTCGGAACAACATAGATCGATCTAGGGCCTACGTAGTTATAGATTTGTATAACAGGGCCTACATAGTTATAGATTTGTATAACCTTATTTACTGAACTCAAAGTATTCATAATAACAGCGTGTAGTGAATACTAGACTATTTAAGTCGGTTTGGTACGAAGTGTTGTAATTCGGCAAATTAAATTATAATTAAATAAAGTAATATCTCAATTTTCTATGTTTTGGATACGAAGATACTTAGGTTTAATCTAATGGGCACTAAATGGTTTGGGATACGAAGTTACCTAAGATTGATGGCTATGAAATCGTTTGGGGTTCGATGTTACCTGATACGAAAACATTTGGGTACGAGATTAGGAGGGTACGAATCGAAACAAGATCTCGATAAACAGTTGAGCATTTCCGCTAGTACAGTTGGAAGTTCCGTTATCCGTACGGCTACTCAGTGAACATATTTTATTAGTTGACCACCAGGTACGTTTGTCATGGAAGGAACAGCAATCAGTCTAACACTACTACGTCACTAGTGTCTAAAATCACGAACGAGATCCCAGATGATCTCGGTACGTATAGAGGTATTGCCAAAGGCAAAGAACAGCTGTGCACTAAGATTTCGTGATGTTTTAACCCTCACTGCCTCAGCCTCTGGATCGAGTCACCTAATTTTTCAACAACTGTTTTAAAATAGCATTGTACAAGATTGTCACCACAAGGGAAACTGACATATGCTGCACCAAAATTTAGTAGGCTACTACAAATGTAAAACTGCAACCTAAGAGTGAAGTTACCAAGACATGATTTGTTGTAAATATCAGATTAACTAGATGCTAGATATTTGAAACCTTGAAGTGGATTGATCTTTTGTCCACATTGATCACACATAATCCATGATTATGTATACTAGTATACCGGTATATGTGTATAGTTTGGTCGAGTCCATTGGTATGATCAAATTTATCTGACATATTTCATCATCCTGAACCCAGCTGGTCACACTATGCATGCATTACCAATCTCTGTAAATTAACATTGGTAAATATGGACAATATTACTTTACCTGGGTAAACATTGGTAAATAATATTTACACTACTTTAATCTGGCTATATACCATACTTCAACCTCCAGGTAAATATGGACAATATTACTTTTCCTGGGTAAACATTGGTAAATAATATTTACACTACTTTAACCTGGCTATATACCATACTTCAACTTCCAGGTATATTTGGACAATATTACTTTATCTGGGTAAACATGGTAAATATAGACAATACTTTAACATGGGTAAACATGGGGAAAACCTATCCTGGGTAACATTGGTAAATATGGACATGGTTATACTGGTTTAATATTAACAAATACAATATCTTAGTATAAATGTAACCACTGATGTATTGGGGTATTTAAGCCATAAATGTTTTACATAATTACCAATACAAGTATAAATTCTGAATTACATCATACAGATGTAATTTATTTATTGTTATATATTCAATTATGCAGAATATTTAAACCAGGCACATAAAGGAACTCGAAACACAATCTTTGTTTTTTAAATAGAAAAACATGCAAATTAGATTTTCTCCAAAATTATCTTTTATCTATTTCTCCTTTTCCTGTTTGTTTATGTTTACAATGGGTGTCATGTTCTTGGTATACAAAACAAGTGAGGCAGAGTTCATTAGGAATGCTAACACATACGATATATCGCCTTCAATAATCAAGATATATCACCTTCTTGTACTGTTTGCAAAGTGGATTATATTTTTTCTGTTGTGCGACATTTCATACGTGAAATCATGGATTCATGCAAATATATAATTATATAGCTCTCTATATATAGAAACAAATTTGCTTCTGTGTGTTATTATTTCTTCCTAAAATCGGGAATGTTTTTTGTATCAGACAAGTGATTATAACCCAGGGTGTCGTTTCTTGAAGCACTCGTTTCCACTTTGCGACCATAGTGCTTTCATAAGTGCCGTATATAACGGATCACTACGAGTGAAACAATGCCCTCTTATACATGTATATATGTATTGAATAAAACCAACTTATGATGTTATTTTCATAAGCTTTTATGTTATTGCAGGATTAAATGATGGCAGAGGAAGGTGATGCCAAATGTACTGTTAAGAAAACTAACAAGGTGAAAGGGAAAAAGTCATCTGGAGAAGATTATGGAGAAGGAGATACAAAACATGATGGAGGTCAAGGTAAAGGGTCACAGAAAGATGGAGGTCAAGGCAAAGGGTCACTGAAGGATGGAAGTCAAGGTAAAGGGTCACAGAAGGGTGGAGGTCAAGGTAAAGGGTCACAGAAAGATGGAGGTCAAGGTAAAGGGTCACAGAAAGATGGAGGTCAAGGCAAAGGGTCACTGAAGGATGGAGGTCAAGGTAAAGGGACAGAGAAGGATGGAGGTGAAAAGGCTGAAGGTCAGGATTCTACTATGAAGAGTAAAGCAGAACTAAAAGCAGAACGTAGAGCTAAACAGGTATGATTCTTTATTTAAACTACAAGTATGATCAAATTGTTTTATGAAATGAGACACATTAATGTAAAAGATATAGCTGTTTTATGGTCATTTAATGAAAATGTGTCCGTTTTTCATCAATTAAACTGTTACTGTAGTTTAATCCATAGTTGAGTTACAAATCAATGTTTAAGTGTAACCTGCAGCTCCAAATTGCAAATTATAACTAATTTTATGCAATATTCCAAAAGGGCACACTGATTGTGATACAGCCCATGTACACACACACACACACATATATCATCAACAGACTGTTGATATCTTCATAATATATATATATATGCATATTGTCTATACTAGGCCACGTGATCTAACTCACAGACTCCATACAGCCCCTTTCCATCAAAGCCCTGATTTCAATTCCACATGTTGCAGGAAGCACAGAGAGCAGCTAAAGCCTCAAAGAAAGGAGAGAGTGGAAGTGAGTGAAGCTTGCATGTATTGAAGTGTTACAGAGACTGCAGTGTGTCACTTCATGACATCACCTCCATTCACACTCACTGTGTTTATATTCAACAAAATAAATCATGGGTCAGCAAATATTTTGTGGGGAAGCTTTCTACCAAATTTTGGAACTGCTTGAGAAATTGTGACATTCTTTTTCCATGCTCTTCAAGAGTACATGGATCCTGTTGGAATTCTTCATTTATAAAATAATATAAAGCTAAATTTATTGGCCCTTAGTTAATTTTACCTCGGTGTCTAGATACATATACCATCAACATTATGCATTTGGGATAAGCATTGTGTAATGCAAGGGATTTGCTGGTCATAATAAATACATAGTGATTATGCCAAATGCAGGATATTGACGATATCTAAACACAGCTGGGTAAAAATGTCCTTAAAATGCTAACTGTTTTACTAGTATTAGCTGAATGGTGATTGAGATAATGGTTTGAGAACACACATTCTGTGCTGAGAAGAATAGTTTTCTGGGATGATCGAGATGGAACTTGTCGGTGTATTTATCATGTCTGGTGTAGCTGTACAATTCGTCTTAATCATACGACGTGGATGTAGCAGGTTCTTGTCTCATCATGCAGATTCCCATATCACTGCATCCTGTGGCAATAGACAGAAAACACCAGCTCATTCACCCAAACTCTACTAGTAATATATAATGGATTACATTTGTTTTCTGTGCAGTGCCGCAGTTGAAGAAAGACGCTCATCAAGTCCCTGACAGTGTGAAGGCAGATGTTCCAGAGTCCCAGAAGAGACTCGCCAAGAAGCTAGAGAAGCAGCAGATTCCTCAGAGGACCAACGTGCAGCGCAAAGTGCGCTTGTTTAGTCATCTGTACCAGTACGAGCGGGCGTTCCCTCCGACGCTAGCACTGCAGTGAGTACACTAGACCAATGTCCTCAATCCTCGCAGTCTTACCTTCATTTCTAATTTCTGTGTTTGTCAGGATGGATATTGCATTGATACGACTCTCAGTGTCATCTTGTATATATTAATATTCAACAAGCACATCTGTCAATCAATGTCACACCCATCTGCCAATCGTTGTCAGGCACATCAACCAATCAATGACCAGTTTTAGTGCTTATGGCGTTGCACTACTAGTACCTCTTCCTGTTGGATTAGGCACATACAAGTTGCTCTTTAGGGCATCTCCGGTTGCCTGCAGCATGTAGAGAATTAAATATCTCGTATGATTGAAGGTTTTCAAACGGAGGAATCCACCCTGCTATTATCAAACTAGGCATACAGTATGCCGAGGGCATCGTCAGCGGATCCAACGCCAGATGCGTGGCACTCTTGGCAGCATTCAAAAAGGTAAACCATGCAGTGAACTTAGAATAAACCAAACACATTTTGTGACAGAATTATTTGGCTACAAGAATCGGCTTTGTTAATCTACATCTATGTGCAGAGTTTAGTAGTTTTGGTTTAGGCAATAAACTCGCACATTGTTTACTGTCATTCAATCGTTCAACACTGGCATGATAATATTGAACCAGATTAGCAATTACATCAATGCTGTCAAGATAAATCAATTTGTTGAATAATTAGATAAATACACACAATAAATGTTGTTAGAGATTTCGTCTGGATTGTCAGAACGATTTATTTTAGCCGCAATTTTGACACAAATATGTTGCATGCATACATGTATATCCTGTTGCAGGTAATCTCTGACTACTCAACTCCACCACAGAAAGAATTGTGCAGGGATTTGGAAAACAAAATCAAACCATACATCAGGTAGATTTTCATATACTGTTGTAGATTTGGAGTTTCTTTATATGCTTCATTATTTCGAAACCGCACTATTGATGAAAATATAATAATAATAATAGTAATACAGTCGACCCCCGTTTACCCGGACGGTGATGTTCACAGCAAAATCGTGCGGGTAACAAAATTTCCGGATATCTGAATTTGACAAGTGTCTGTCAAGAGTTGCCCCCCTTTGCATTGGCATTCTTAACAATGTTAACTCAATTTGAATCCAGAGCAAATTACACTGATTATTTTCAACAGCTATAGTAACGTAAGATAAACAATGTGTTACTTTAAAAACTATCCCTTTTTATGTTACCATCGGTCTAATTTGTTTTGACTGTCATCTTCACAACATTGCTTGCTTTCATTATTTGCTAAACAAGCAACCTAGTATTAACAGTCGATGTTTTCTTATTTCTTTTTTCGTCCAATTATCTGAATACAGATTGTACCTAATTTGTCTAATCGGTGTCTGGATATGACCGACTAGAAACAGAAACCAAATTTCCGGTTATCTGAGTAATTTTATATAGAAGATAATTGGTTCCCGGTAAAAAGCGTCCAGATAACGAGGGAACCGGATATCTGAAGTCTGTGTAAACGGGGGTCGACTGTAATATTAATGCATATGTCATAAGAGTTCTCTGTGCTTACTGTCATAAGTATTGAAATAGAAAGGTGGACAAACTTATTGAGTATATCCACAACACTGGACTATTCCCTTGACGGTTCATATGGAGTTGGAAGGGAGCAGAGCAAATCTATTTGTTCATTGAAAGATGCATAAATCTACAGACACAGAATGTCATTCTTTCTTTTCCTCCATCAACAGCTTAGTGTTTGTTTTAGGTGGCTGTAGATATGACTGATTAATAATAATTTGTACATTTATATTCCATAAAATCCATGCTCGGTCAATAGATCAGTGTGCACTCATTTTACATTCACAATGCCTTGGGGAGTATGCAACCCAAGCTGCCATTTCAGGTGCTAGAAAGAGCATTCACAATTCCATCAGAACATTCATAATTCCATCTCATCCTACTGGGTACCCATTCACAACTGGGTGGAGAAGTGTGGATCTAAACACTTTGCTATGGAAGTGCTACACGATGGAATGAGTTCAGCTAGGACCTGGGACCTCCAGGTTATGACGCAGACTCGCCACCTCTAGACCAATACACTCCAGGTTGATGGATTGGCTGGTGTTTGAGAAATACTGTAAATCAGGAAATTAATGCGTCACTAATTTAATGCGACCTCAAGCTTTTGGACATAAATGCGACAACAATTAAATGCGATCGACCAGGCCTCTATTCATGTTTCTTTCCGGACTTACCTTTCATTATTTTCCATAATGTGTAGGAATTAAATGCGGCCATCAGCCAATCGTATTTTTCGCATTAATATCCTGCTCGCATTAATTTCCTGATTTACAGTATTCTATTTGTTTATTTAACTTTGTTTTTACCAACATTGCTTGATGAATTGGATCACAAGATCTTAGTTGAGCCCATACTTACTTGAATTTGTTATTCTTTCAGTTTCCTGGTTCAGTGCCGGCCGCTGTCAGTCAGTATGGGCAATGCTATCAAGTATCTCAAGTCGAACATCAGTCACATGCCCAGAGACGTCCCCGACAAAATGGTAGGGGACAGCAATGTGGCTAGTCCACTCAACAAAATTACGTATGGGCCACGTAGCCTTTTTATGTTATTTTAACAACGGAAAATCTCCTAACGTCTACAGGCTCCAGGTACACTTCAAGATGTTGCAGATGCATTGGAAGACGAATGGGACCAGGGTCCTCCTGTACAAAATGGCGTAACTACGGTAACCGTAATGCCAACTTTACTAATGGTGTAGTTTATGGCTAACGTTGGAGATTAGGTTGTCTTGGAGTTGCACCATTTCATACAGGAGAGCCCAGATTGCTCAAGATGAGTTCCGAAATTTGGTAGAAAGTTTACCTACAAGATATATTCGAATGCTGTTTTACTATTTGAATTTTCGTAATTGAATATTTATTCGTGAATATTCGAATGTTTGTTTCAGCTCTAACTACAATATGGTACAATATAGAGTCAGCATCTCATGGAGGAGATCAAATAATAAAGAAAGTGTCCATATTGCAGGCCAAGAAACAGCTTCATGAGTGTATCGACTCGTTCATCCATGAGAAGGTGCTGATGGCAGGGAAAGCAATCTCTATGTATGCTGGATACAAGATAACCGATGGAGACGTCATTGTGGTGTTTGCCTGGTCAGTGTTAGTTGTAGAAATAGTAGTTAAGTCAGCAGTAGTGTCCACACACATTTTGGCCATGGCAAGATCATATTTGCATACAATATGTTAGTGACATTTACCCTACAGTGTATGTAAAGATGATTTTGCCACTAATTGAATTAGGACAATCCTCTCAAATTGAAAATAATGAGTTTTGCATCAGTTCTATCTATGTATAAAGTATGGATAAATGTAAAATTATTTGTTGACGCGTCTATAGCAGAACATATAGAACGTATCCATATCTGGTATAAGGCTTTGGAGCCCAAGAATCCGAATTTCAGTCTGCCCCTTGGTCGTATCAATCATTGATATTTGTAGACATTATAAATATAGATATTACTTATGATATTAATCACATTTTACACAGGTTTGTGTCGCTAGTTCATTTCATCTAAACCAAATTCATTTGTTTTAAGAAATACCATGATTTAATTTTGCTGAAGGTTATTTTTAATTTAGTGAATAATATTTCCTTTACAGCTCTAGTTTAATCAAACGAGTTCTTTGTGATGCCCACCAACAAAAGAAGAAGTTCAGAGTCATTGTCATAGATGGCAGACCTAAAATGGAAGGTGATTTTAACCTTGCATTGTATTACTTGCATGTACAAATGATGGTCACAGAGACATGCATGCACACACTTACACACAACACACACACACACAACACACACACATGCATGCAGATGCACACACACACACACACACACACATATATATATTCATTATGATTCAGATGAAATAGACAAATTAATTGGGCAATATAGCTTTTCATGTTTTCATAGCTTCTCATATCATGTTTTTACATGGCAAAAGTAGCAGCAGCGGAGACAGCCCCTAAGCCCAATATGTTACTCATTGTAATAAATTATATGTTTTGTAGAATGTTGGATATAGTGTATAACCTGAGTGTACTTTGACTGGTGTTCAGGGAGAGAAATGGTGAGGCGATGTGTGACGGCTGGAATTGAGTGCTCGTATGTGCTGATCAACTCTGCTTCTTATGTAATGCAGGAGGTGAGCAATATCAACATTCTATTTATACTCTTAACGACATTATACGTTATTTTCACTTAGCTCTCACTATAACAGAATGATAGCTCTAAGTATGACATCCACTGAGCTACAAACTGGCTGTTTTTGAAAATTATTTTGGTGTATTTCCCACTCATTATAAAATGTTTTTATACTGGAGTCAAAAACAAAATGGTCTCCATGGGAATATTTAATTTCCAAATATCAGTGTCTAGTGGTAGTGCAGTGGTAGATGATCAGACATCAGAATCATAGGTCCTGGGTTTGTCCACCCTTAGGACTTTTCTTTCATTGTAGGATGTAAGTTGTGTGCCTTGGTTTGTCAGCACCAGCTGGTGTCTGCAGGTGTACTGTAGCAGTGTTCTATAACAGTGTTTGTTCTGGGTGTTTCTCCTATTGTAATGACATGTCATGATATGAATGAAATAGCCTTGAATGTGGCTTTAAACCATGACCAAAAAAAAAAGATATACAGTGAACCCTTGGTATACCGCTGGTTTATGGGTCCACGAGGTATCACCCGCGTTATTGCATACCAGCATTATATGGAGAGATCATGTGTTACAGTTGTTTATAGCACATGTCAGCATTGTTGTACTTAGGCAGCAAATTCCAGAAAGAAAACAAATTTAAGCTAGTCTCATTTCTTTTTTACCGCACACACCTAGACTAAAAAAGGTGTCCATGGTTGACCCCGCAGTTTAAGCGAATCGGCGATGTAGTGAAGGGCGTTATATCAAGGGTTCACTGTAGTAATTTACCAATGATTTGAGCGAAATGATTCAGCAAATCACATAGTTTCAGTTTCAACATATTATTATTAATAACGTTATTAGAGGTGGGTTTTGTTGTATTTTGTGTGTGTTTATTTTTCATTCTAAACTACATTGTTTGAAATGGGATGTATCGACTGTTATTCAATACAGCACACTACAGAGTCGTGCTACTGTCTATTGTGGCTTTAGTTGCATGTAACTCTTTGTTATGACAGTCCCACATATTATATGGCATGTATGTAACTTTTACGGCCACTCATATTTGAACATTTATAATTGTCAATAATAGCATTTCCAATGTAAGAAATTTATTCTTTAATAATATTTTTAATGAATATCGGATGATTTACATGCTCTCCCATTGTATGTTAAATTTGACCGTTTAGATATTTAACAAGTTTAAGTCACCAGATTTTGAATGAATGTCTGGCTATCTCGTCTCAACTCGCGATCCCTATAAGCTTTACACAGATACTAGTACCCCACACATCATAATATGTAGCAAGATATCAATAATTGTATTGGTGCTTAGAATGTAACATTCAATGTTTGAATTCCTAGGTCATGATCGTGATATACTGCAAATTTGGTTTTGATATACTAACCAATAGTAAATAATTACTGATGACGTGAATCTTCAACTTAGCATACCCAGTATATATATATATGTATACTTTATAATTTGGGATAATAGTAATATAAATAATAATGCACTATATCCACACTCAAAAGCAAGCTCAAAGCACTACATTATTGTTACCTCTGTCAATGTGCACTCATTTCACTTTCTCAACTCATTGGGGAGTATACTACTGTAAGTACTGTACTGTGGACAGCATACACTTATTTGATACCACACTTTCACAGGAGAGCCAAGGCTAGAAATATGTGTACATTTATAGATAGCCATGGCACTCTGTTCTGGAACTAGAATGCCATCTACACATCTAAGAGCCCTTAAGTTTTTATCTTTTTATAGTTTTATGTTTTAATAAAATATATACATTGTCAAATATCAACTTTATAAGAGATATGTATGTAAAACACTGCTGTTGAGTTTCGAACATGAACTTTCTGGAAGTCACAAATCGTGACTGATTCAGACATTCACTAATTCGAAACACAGCCGATTATTTCATTGGTTGTCAATTTGATTGAACCTTGACTTACATAATGACTGATGTTTATAATGTTAAATTATATAGTTTCTTAAAATTATCACAACATATGATGCTACTACCTGTAATAATAATAATAATAATATTATTTATTTATTGAAAATCAGGAGGGCCAAAAGAGCATGCCAGAAATAATGTGAGCGTGCCCTACAATGGATTTAAGTTCCAATGGCCTGTAGGCAGGCGTTAATTCTACCCCTGGGAGAGGCAAACAATGCAGACAAATTATATAAATGTTGCAAAATCAAATAAATAACAAATCGCCTAATGAAGACTTTTTACCCTCAGGCTACCAAAGTGCTCTTGGGATGCCATGCGCTGCTGGCCAATGGCTTCGTGATGTCGCGGGTGGGCAGTTCTCTGGTGGCGATGATAGCTCACTCCTGCAATGTGCCTGTCCTTGTCTGCTGTGAGACGTACAAGTTCTGTGAGCGCGTGCAAACTGACTCATTTGTGTTCAATGAACTAGGTACGTTAATATGTCATTCTGACAGAGGTTGCCAGTCTTAAGATCGAATGTGCACAGACATTCTCAATACGTTCTGGCATACAAGAATAGGAACTGTGGAATATTAAGACATGAATATTAAAATTACCATTTATGTTTAAGTTTGTGTACAGAGATGTCCCTTTAGATTTGGCATTTGGCCCTCCTCGGGCTACTTCCGAAGCGGACATTAATGAGGCCCCGTAATTCAAACAGGTCTTCCATCCGGAAGATCCCCGAAGGATTGCTATCAATGCACGGGACTATTGTTATGTAATTTTTAGTGACAAGCGAAAAGCAAGGACATTGAAATACATATATAGATATTTGTATTGTATTCTACATATTCGTGAACTAGTAGCATAGTTTTGATTGAAAAAGAACATCTACAACTCTGTTTGAATAATATTGCACCAAAATGTGGCAGTCCTGAATTCAATCACCATAAACTCATTTCAACTCATACAACTTATAAATATTTGCATAGACCTTAAGATATTTAATTTGTTACGTCTTCTCTAAAAAAATATTTTTTAAATTACACAAGTCATTTGCACAATTTATAAAACAACAAACATGTTTAGATTATAGCTTTCACTAACTATTTTGAGTAAATATTATTTTATGTAGAGGGGCGATGTTGAAAAGACAGAATAGTGGTGTAAGGACGTTGAGTGTGTGAAGAAGTGCATCAGCAGTGCAAATCTAGCTTTTTTGTCTGTTATGTCTTTTCCACGTCACCCCTCTGCTTAAAATAACTTTTTCTCAAAACATTTGATAGCTATTTAACAGATGTTATGTAAACATTCTGGATTTAAAAAGATGGTTATAATTAACTAATATAGTACAATCAAATTGTATATTTTTCTTTGTTCTTCATTCCGTAAAGTATTTATAGACATAATCTACCAAATATGGGCATTATATGTGACATCATGAAGATAGTCCACGATGGAAACCTAGCATTCATGTCAGAGAGATTATGTACCAAGTGGAAGTGACTCGAGGATGTTCACAGTGGTTATGACGTATTGTTTATTATTGCATGATTGCAGCCTTGTTTATGAAAATGATCAATGAGATATTTTTTTAGATTTGTATATGTAACAATAATTACGTTTGAAATTCACTAATAAATTTTAAATCCATCTGTTCTTCCATGAGATTTACATCAGAACAGTTTACTTAAAACATTTCACCTTTAAACTGTGGACTGTTGATTGCATCCAGTTGTCAGTCCTTGAAACTGTTTCATCATAATTAAGACTATTTCACATATATTTTTCAGGTGATAAAGTTTTGGGAAACATTCCTACCGGAGGCAAAGGCGATCGCATGATACTACTCTTCACATCGGTTGATGGACAATGCGGCAATCATATCTTAGACATTGCAAAGGCCATGCTTGTGTCAACTTGTGGCATTGCCTTGGTTTGGGCAATGTACAGCCTTATTTCAGTACCTCTGGGAATACTTGGGGTTGGATATTCCTTCATACTCTCTCTAAAAGATCGTGCTGGCTTCGTCACTGATGAATATGTATTTGCACACAAGGCAATATAAGTATATAAGTTTAATTTTTATTTTTTTTGTTTGTTAAAGAAGTAAGAACTGGGACAGCACCACAGCAATGTGATTTCATTTTATTTGAAGTTTTCATAGTAATACTTCATTTTTTACTTAAGTAATAAATATTAACTGCTCATTACACAGCATCAGAATGTGACCACCGACTGTATGAATGGTTTAGAGTCAAAGCTAGTGAATATAAGAATGGACTTTTCAAATTATCTATATATTTAATGTTCAAATAAATAATTATGACATCTACATTGTAAGAATGTGTTCTTGCATATTCATGCATGATTGTGAACTGGAAAGTAAATAATTTATTCATTTTTTCTGCCACTCAGTTTATCGTGTCATGTGCGGCAATTGTGATTAATACAAGTATTCAGTGGTTTCATCTGGAACAACTTTGAAAATTTACGAATGCCAGCATTTTTACACTACTATTTTAGTCTTGCATAACATTCCACACTGCATATACCGAGATACCAAATATCCTGCAAGTCATAATATAATTTGGGAATGTAAACACCAGTACTCTGTAAACCACATGCCCACACCTGGACCAGGTTGTCTGAAAGTGCCATTAAACAATGGCATCATTGGCCAATATTCCTGCATTGACGTCTCATGCTAAGGTAATGCAGCATTAGTTAGTAGAGGTTTAATGACACATTAATGGACCATTAGTGCTTCGTACAACAGAGTTCTGGTCCTAGCTACAGCTATGGTTAGTCCTTGTATTCGAATGTGGCATCACGTATGGGTGAAAGATTCCTGCTGTGACATAAAACACGAACAATCAATTAATGTGTTCGAATTTGAGTATTATTAATCAATCACTTTTTCCTCTACAGACTCTTTAGAGTTGTGATGTGCGAAGTAATCACATTTTCAAAACCTTGTATTATGAAGATAGATTTTCAAATCTACACACATTACGATCAATTTAACTTATAATCTGCACTTCATACTACACAGCTGTTATTGTATAACAATTAGCATTTCTAGCAATTCCATGAAGCTCCATTATCTCCTTCATTATGAGTGTCAAACAACAGTGTCACAATAAGGAGTGTCACTATAAGAGTGTCACTATAAGGAGAGTCACTATAAGGAGTGTCACACTCGCCAATATTACACCAATGAATTTTAGGAAGTATTCGATATTAGTGTTCTGGCGGTGAAAGTGTGCATGGTTCTGGCAGTGATTTGTACAGTTTATACACGTACTCGTATGTTTCTTGTATTATGTACATTTCATGTTGAATGAACAAGATATTTGTTATATAAAAAAAATCAATGACTTGTGTATATTATTTATTGTATGAAATAAAGTATGCTTTTCCATGCTTAGCCCAATACAAAATTGTTTTGGTTTAATATTTGCAAAGTGGATGGTGGTTTGCTATGACTGGTTGATATTCAATACCATAACATAGTAAATGATGTAAAGTACATAGAAAAGCATACCTTATTTCATTACCAACATGCAAAATATACAAAATGTATGAACATTATTTTATTAACTGATGATCTTCAAATGAAACGAGTCGAGAAGAATATTAGTAATTTATTAAAATACAAATTAAAACATTTCAGAGAATTGTATACAAATTTGTCAAGAGCACCTGTTGTGAAGTTTAACATCTGGATATGTTGTATCTTTTGAAAATTGCAAAGAATTGGAGGGAAAATTATGATGGCCAATGTATTTGGTACATTGACAGGTTTGGGTTGGTACGAAATTTCATGTTTACATTATTCAATGGCAACATTTTCGACAATAAATATTGTCTGAATAATCCAAAACAATCGTTCATCCAAGAATCATGCCATCTAGAGCAATTCGGTAATAATCGCTGTATCTATTCTTCACAGCGTAGAAAATGTGAAGGTGAAACACTAGCTTCATTTCATCACAGTTGAACGTCCACAGAAATTCCTTGAACTGCATACAAATGCCGATTTGTCCGTTATGTACAGGCCAAGAATTATTGGAAAAACTATAATCAGAAGGTAAATGTAACAGAAATCGCTGTAGAAAACGCATTTATTTGCAGTAGGTGCACTATACGAGATCCAGAAGCACGCTCACTGCAATACTGCAGTGTTTTATTGTGGTAACTAGTGTTATGTATTGCCTTTTTGAAAATAAGAAAGCTATATTTCAGAAAATAGCATGCTGGAAGGACATTTCATACACGCACACGCACACACCACTCCACCGCAGACCCCACAGCTTGTATACTCAACAAAATTCATTAAGGGCCGGTTGTCATTTTGTACATGTAAATTTAGCTTTATATTATTTTTAAAACAGAGAATGTCCAGGCGTAAACTCCAGATACTCTCCAAGAACATACAGATGCATCGGAAGAAGAATGGCACCAGACTCCACAAGAAGAGTTACGAAATTAGTAGATTGCTTCCTCACAAAATATCTGCTGGCCCTTAATTTATTTTGTTGAGTATGTAAAGGCCCACAAGCCTTGGCCAGCTCCTACCGTTCTTCAAGGAGTGTACATGCTCCTGCAGCCAATCGTACCTTTTGATGTCTGTTCAATGTCACATTTTCTATTTGTATTAGTCTGTCTGTCTTTCCATACCG
Source organism: Lepetodrilus schrolli (assembly GCA_032361225.1). Taxonomy (NCBI): domain Eukaryota; kingdom Metazoa; phylum Mollusca; class Gastropoda; order Lepetellida; family Lepetodrilidae; genus Lepetodrilus; species Lepetodrilus schrolli. Next base: position 15,466 of record JAUTBT010011335.1, read on the forward strand.
CTTCGAGCGCCATTGTCACATCAGTATGTTTATGCCTCGCGAACATTGACAATGTGCTTCCTACCTGTCGCAGAGTTACACAAATTGTTCTCCGAACTGATGTATCATGGTTGTCCGAACTGATATTGGTAAATTGATGCCTTGCTTAAGCACTGAATCAATACATTTACAGATAGTATGAATGAACATGGGCACATAGACCGATACTGATAATGAATCATTATAATATCTAGGGATGTCACTCTGGTGAAGTGTTATCAAGATTATTGTATTAAAAAAAGATGAACGAGTGAATAGTTTTGGTATCTGATGAGCTAAGTCGGATACCAAAACATTCACTGGTTTCATAAAAATGGCAACACACAGAAGCTCGTTTAGTATTCTCTATGTATATCCTCCAGCAGAATGAAGACGTTGAGACATGCTTGTTGATTATGTTAGTGCATCCCAAGGCTAACCCCAATCGTATAGGCCAGAGACTATTTACAGATCCTACATTTACAACTCTAGCCAGATGTTGGTTGTCAATAAAGCAAAGTCCTTTACATTCTTACTCTCCCATCGCCAATCAATAAGAAATATCGCCAACATCTAATGACCAAAAAATAACAAAGCAAAGTAATAATTATGTGGTGTGCTGGGGCATGGCATGTGTGAGGAGAAAGGAGGGAGACACGTGGTTGCTATTGCAGTGGTTATTGGAATATACGTTGTAGCTTCTACTCCAACGACTATAGGTCGGCGTTTCTACGCAAAACAATGCTATCACAGTGGTTATTTGGTTGAAGTTCAGTGTGATTACGTCCAATACTGTCTTCTAGTCTATGTACGTCTATTTCTGTCATCTAGTGTATGTACGTCTATTCCCTAATTTGATTAATCGTCATACGACAAGTATTCATTTAATTAAGTATCCTCTTCAATCGTGTTGATTATGTAGGGCAAATGGAAACGACGCGTACAGCTGTGTTGATAAATTAGTAAACCTCGAGTAGATTGTTTACCCATAAGTAGCCATTTTGTTTCTAAATGATCATACATCATTGCAATCTTCATATAACTGGTAAACATTATTCGATTGCAAAGAAAATGCACAATTTAGAAAATACGCCATAGAATATACTGGGATTACACGTTTATATTACACTTGGAAGACAATATTCGTTGGTTATCGATCTGAAATCTTCAAATTTGTTGAATGGTGCAACGTTTTCATTTTTTTTCAATAAGCAAACCAAGGAAACAAAATGAGCATCATTCGAGTCCTATTTGATAAAGAGGAAATTGAAGTTGTGGATGTGCATAAATATGGCACATTAGTAGATTCTGAACGCCACTGTACTAGTTTGTTTTACAAAACATTTACTCAAACTGTCTTTAGAGCTAAACGCATCAAAATTGAAACTATTGGCAAATGCTCGAAGGGTATCAGCGACTTTAAAAATAAAAATAAAAATCACATCTCTCTAGTTCATGTCTTTCCTAAACAGCATATTTTAGTTTCTGAATAGCAACTTCCGGTGGTGAGAAGAAAGAAGGTCAGTCAGTATTCGTCATACTAGCAATTGTCCGTCATATTAACTAGAATGATATTTGATAAGATTTTTATCTACATTAACTTTTAGGACAAATACAATATTGTTTCTATTTTTTTAATTTTTAATTTTATTTTTTAAATTTGTGTTCACACCCGCTTTCAAGATTATTTCACTTATATCACGGCTTGTCAGTTTAGGGCAGGAGAATATATATACTAGTGTTCCTATAGTATATGTTGTAGAAGCTTTCAACTTATTAAAAACGTGCGTTTCATTCACTTAGTTGACATTATTACGGACAGCTATAATTCGTTGTCATGTAAATCAAGGTTTCTTTCTTTAAGTAATTGTTAAAATATCAAATATCTAAACGAATTTTTAAATGAATACTAGTACTTCATAGGGTTTACGTCTTAATGTCATTTAATATACCACGTAAGTTATAATGTAAACATGTATCACATAACATTGGAATTTGTGAGTGCAATAAACCCATGCAATAAATATAACTATTTTCACTGGTGCAATAACACAATAGATTTTTATAATTGCATTCTTACGCTATATCAAAGTCTGTTTGGACTCCATTTAGAGCTTCTTCTTGGTACTTAATTTGTCGAATATAATATTAAAATATTTCTTCAATTAAATATGCAAACACATTTATTAATATGTACACATTTACTTGGAACTATATTTTGTCCGCGTGCTTTAACAGAGTTCCCAAGACATGTGTCTATTACAGTGTTTTTTAATGAAAATCGATATTACAATAGTTTCTACAGTTATGTAATAAATACAATCTCACCTTCGTGTTCATATATGACTGAATTTATTAAATTCGTTAGCAATAAATGATATTTGATCGGCAGAGCCTCGCATAAATATCAGTGTTGCCAACTCGTTTAATAAATTCAGTATTATATGACCACTCATATGAGATCCTCTATGCATATGAAATGTCTACATCACCCTTTCGTCACTTGTAGCAGGCCTTACTGCATTATAATATATATTACGGGAGACCTTCCAGGAAGTCACTTTTGTTCGCATCGTTGCACATTTCTAATTATACTTTTTTCCTTTGTACGAAAATGTGAATATATCTGTCTGTAATTATACCAACAGACCTGATCAGTGTCTGTTAGTTAGTGCAAGTTTATACATCAGTATAAATCGGCACAATTTATCCACCATCCATACAAACAATAAGCCGTAATGTCATTAACTAGCATATGCACATAAATTCTTATCATCTATTTGCATCCAATATATATATATATACGGATGAGGGTCACGCCATGCTCCGTGGGCGACACCAAGGCTGTAACAGCTCTAGTGCCGCGTTCTGTAGACACTTAGGCTGTGGAGACCGCTGCACCACCGCTGAGGACCCGGGGACTATGTACACATCCACTGTGTGTGTCTGGAACTAAAGGCTGGAATAGTATAACTATGGGGAAGCTGCAGACCTTCGAGATCGTGGTCGTCAATGCTGGGGGAACAAGTCACCCCGGAGACCAGCTGAAAGGCCATGTTCAGATAGAAACAACTCAATCATTGGACGTTAACGGTAAGCCAGTGCTTCGAATTCTCCAAATCTGATTCGTACTACAAATTCCACTAGAGTAGGAGAATGGTCAACGGATTATGTATAGTGTTTGCCTTAGCTCCAAGAACAGATCAATCTTCGAGTCTTGCTTCTATTATATATTCAATAGAAAACATACTGTAAAATATAGCTATACATTTCTAAAAAATGTCCTATTCGCGCTGGACATATAGGGTCTAAGTCAGTAATGCCTACAGCTTACTTAACAGTTCTAAATGTCTACGTTTAGATATATATATATATATATATATATATATATAATGTGACAAATCAATATTTGTAACAGCTGGATAGCATAGTGTAATCAAAACAGCGTATTGGACAGTAATTCAGCTATTGTGTCCCTTATGTAAAATAGGCCTTGTGTTGATTGATGGTGTCGGAAGAACATTTCTCAAAATATCTTTACACTATTGATTTATAGCGTGTGCACGGCAAGAATTTATTTCAAGATGAAGGCGTGTTTAATTGTTCACAGAATTCGGTAAAGCACAGGGAATATACATATCCATTAAGAAACCAGTCTATTCATCATCCTCTGACATTCATGGACATACATTTAACTGATTTTTAAGTAGGCAATGGCCATTTCTTTAGAGGATGTTCCAGAGGTATATCTGAAGCATTGTATTTGATATTCATCGAATATATGATCCTATACTGTATATATCTAATAACATCTAGGATAGTATTTCAGAGCTATGCGATACTGAATCAAATCAGATATTTTCATCGATGCATTCTCCTTTATTGCTATAATTGATTTTAAGTAAGCGAAATCCACTCGCGTATAATACTACCAATAAAATGACACACGTCTGCGGTGAATAGTGTACAGCGATTGATTTTTTTTATTCTACATACAATTGTAAGACCGCTTTCCTGGATTGATTTTATTTTCGTGGTTCGGTATGGAGCCATATACAGATCAATGATTTGTACAGCATGGGGGAGATTTTGTTCAAATTAGACTACATCCAGATAACAAAATCCAATTTACGACCTTGTCCTTACACTGTAATAGATAGAACGACATAAACATGCAGCATTTCTTGATTCTAGGATGTTTTCTGGCAAGATGAAAGATGCTGGTGATACTGTTTTTTGTAATGTGTAAACGTCTAGTAACATGTATAGTACAGGAACAAACAGCAAGTAGACAGAGTATCAATAAGCCCACAAACAGCAAGCAGACAGAGTATCAATAAGCCCACAAACAGCAAGTAGACAGAGTATAAAGAAGCCCACAAACAGCAAGTAGACAGAGTATCAATAAGTCCGCAAACAGCAAGTAGACAGAGTATCAATAAGCCCACAAACAGCAAGTAGACAGAGTATAAATAAGCCCACAAACAGCAAGTAGACAGAGTATCAATAAGCCCACAAACAGCAAGCCACTTTGACAACTTGTTAATTGCGGAATATGAATAAATATGTGTGACATAATAGTATAAATATGGAGATCGTGACATAATGGTGGCTATTTAAGAGTTAATGCTGAATAAATGCCCTCATGATGAAAGACATGTAAATGTGAACATGTGTGCAATTATTTAAGGATACATATGTACAGTGTATTCATACATGTATAATCACGTGTGTGTGTGTGTGTGTGTGTGTGTGTGTGTGTGTGTGTGTGTGTGGGGGGCGGGGGCGGACGTGTGTGCGCATGTATTTGTGCAAGACAGAAGGAGATAGTGATTTCAGGCCTTATTTTATCTAATAATAATTGCAATTTCGAGTCAATCTAGACAGATGATGTACGTCGATATTCAACAGTCTTTTCCACTGTGGAATTACCACATAGAAGCAATGCCTCTGGCGTTGACTAATCAAGCAGCTCATACAGAATGATGTCCTAATTGACGCCGTCTTCTAATCTCGCTGTATGGAGCTTGAAATCGGCGGGCAAAGTAAATGTCAGCGCCACGTCGTCAAAGTCAATTGTCTGTTGAAGTGTTGGACTCTGGACTTAATCACGTGACAATATGATATACGTCCTTGGATGTGTGGATCCAGCGAAAGGGCTTCAGAGATCCCTAATGATGATGTAGATGTCCCCGGGAGGAGGCCTATGACACAGTGATCGATCTGGCTAAAGCAGAGGGTGTCAATTCCAGTAGCCAAGTGTCATTTTCTAGAAGGATCTCATACTTGCTTGATATCTAGTGGCCGCTGCTTCTTGACGTGTGACATCTACTTTGTCCACTTACGGGAATCGTAATGTCCAAGGCACTTGTTACTTGACCATATTCTATAATTTTAAAGATATATAGAGAGAAAGAGAAAGAGAGAGAGGGAGAGAGAGAGAGAGGAAGGGGAGAGAGAGAGGGGGAGAGAGAGGAGGGAAAAGAAGAAGCTAGACATAGGATTGCTGCTAGAGCTTAGTGTAAGACCATCCAGTCTTCGTGCATATTATCTGGAGCAGGATCGATGGCAGCACATCCCGGGGGTAGAAGATTGAATCCGTGAAGCCTTTGGTCTTAATTAGGCCTAAATACTCCAGTACAAAGCCTTGCATGTAACAGTATAAATGCCATCACCGTATTTATACTTTCGAAAACCATTTGTCTATTTGCAGTTGGTGGAGGTAGGAATGTGTATGTGAGGAGGGGGAGGGGGGAAAGAGAGAGAGAAGAGCGAGAGAGAGAGCGAGAGAGAGCGAGAGAGAGAGAGAGAGAGAGAGAGACAGAGATTCACATTGTAGCAAGATAGCAGGTGTCGTCGTGTACATTCGGTACACAGACAGTCCAACAGACGGCCTGGCTAACAGGCAGACTAATAATTAGATAGCTATAGATGACAAGATGTGGGTGAATGGAACTTATCCCAATTTTTATTATTTATATCCGTATGTGAGGATATTTACATTCATAATTTATTTTGTATGTTTAGCTTTTACCCAACAGTTTGGCCAATAAAATATATTTATGCTATAAATACCTAAATGTATACATGTGTTTAAAACAAACATTCTGGGGTTGGAACTTATGGATAATCACATCACGCCACACAGAATCAATTGACAAAGTGATAAGAAATCAGGTTTTATGTAAATGCATGTATTGTAAATATACTTCATCTAAACCGCCTGATGAACAGAATTTCTTCCCTGTCTCAGAGATCCGGATTGACTGTCGAGGCGAGGGTCGGGTATTCTGGGTGGACAACGCCAGTCCTAAGGTGGAAAGCCAAATACCAACCAGCGATCACGTGGCCGAGGAGGAATACATCGCAGTCAGTAAAACATTGTGTGAGTTCGCCTATTGTATATCGCCATCTCAGCGAATCCAGATTAAATACAGCTCATGCAATAATAGTATTGTGTAATTTAAAAGAGGAGCACTCAAAACAATTAATTATGACTAGAGTTTATTTTTACAACGGCTATATATATATATATATATATATATATATATATATATCTGGGACCAAATCAAATTAATATACAATAAACTGTGCATCTACAGCAGTATACGTAAATAGGTTTAATGGCGTTAAATGTACTACAAGACCTAAGGTTAAATATGGAACAAGGGTACATGCATTTTCTTTTTAGATATCCGGAATAAGCTCCAATGGCTAAATAAATCAATGCAGACTCGTGTATATCAGCAAAGTGCATTAAAATAGGAAGTCGATGTACGTCCGCGGTCGAGAATAGCCAAATCTCGTAATCTCCTATACCACCGGAGATCGTATAGCGGACCATCTATGTTCGGTCAAAAACAGTCAATATAACATATAAACCTATAAACAGAATTAATATATATGTCAATACATTTGTTGGACTTGTAACTGCTATACATAAACTTCATTATTGTACATACGAATGTGCTTAAATTTAGAATTCGGTTGTTTTTAGTAACTAAATGCAAAATTATTAAGTTTGTAAAAATAAATCGGATGAGGCCTAATAGGACCGTTCTACAAGTCCCTGGACATATGGACTACTTTGCCTACATAATCATTAAGCGCGAGCTCTTTTGAGAACCATTCACATTATAGACTAATAAGGATGTTTAACATTAATTATTTACAGATAACATCGAGTAAAACGACCAGTCTGTGCAGCAGAAGCCATGACAATAATTAGTCTTGTCATCAGCCTCCACAGACGAAACACCAGCGCAACGAAATAGCAATAAAAGTAACACGCTTGTATATATATTCGTCTCGGGGGTGTTCCTGTGTCCTCTTAACGGCCCCTTTTAACACTTGCAGGGTCAGGAACCCTCCCCAAGGGCTGTCAGAAGCTGCAGTTCGAGTTCAGGATCCCCGAAGATGTTCCCAGCTCGTTCGTGGGGGAATTCGGACATGTACGCTACTGGCTGAAGGCGACGCTAGACCGAGGGGGTAAAGTGGAGACTAATACACGCCATTTCTCCGTATTGGCCAAATTGGACCTCAATCAAATCCCCGAGGCCAATGTACGTGGGTTGACTTTAAATATCGCGTTCATACTCAAACTGAATGATCCCTAGACTAACTGGAATACCGTGTTAGTGTCAAGCTAAATGGTCCCTGATGGACCAATTAGAATATAGTGTTGATGGCTAATTAAACCCATATGATTGTTGGACTAACCATAATGTGCTTCTTTAGTAACTGGAAAGTAATCATTGCGACAGGAAGATGGAATATGAACCAATGTAGACTGTATTCGTTACTTCGTCTGGTTTTTATTGTATATATGTTTCTCTGTTCTTGTTGGAAAGATCTCATAGTTTATGAAAATGGTACCAATAATTATTGTATACCAACATGTTATTGATTTATAATGGAAGTGAAATGCAATGCCGATTATTATTATTATGTCCTTGTCCCCAAATGGCGTTTATCACCTTCTAAAGTTTGTATATTGTATTTCTAAAATTCCAGGTAGAAGTAGAAGCGTCCGACCACATGAAAGTATCTGCCCTGTTCTCGGCGTCTGGTATCTGCCACGCCGTCTTGCGGCTCGATAAACGAGGTTTCGTTCCAGGGGAGATAATCCCATTGACCTTCACAATTCATAATGACACTTCGAGAGACGTCCATAAAGTGGTGCTAGAAGTCCGCGAGACTACCGACTACAGGACCGGAAGTCAGAACCGCAAGACGGAGCGGATAATGTCAAAGATCAAGTTTGGTAGAATTCCGGCCAGGACAACTTACGAGAAGCGTGTAGAATGTCTTCGTTTGTCAGAATGTCCTCCTAACAAGCTGAAAGGATGCTGTCTTATGCATATGTATCACGAAGTTGTGGTGAGTCCTTGATACAGACAGGGCGGGTGGTAGCGCAGTGGTAGAACAGTTGGACTTCGAGCCAAAGGTTCCAGGTTCAAATCCCGCCCCGGGGGCCCGGCATCAATGTTCGCGAAAGTTACCTTTCTGACGCGA
>JAUTBT010011346.1:0-23992 GCA_032361225.1 Lepetodrilus schrolli
ACAATAAAATATAACTGAATGCTATGTTTGCCTAATATTTTACTTTAAATTGGTGGGTTATTTATTGCGCCGTCCCTAACGTATAACAACACCATTAATGAGAATTATTCCCATCTCGAAAAATATCTCATATAATCTTCAATACATCCTCAGGTGGTCGACCGAGGACGGCTTTGCCGTCTTTGAGGACTATCGGGCGCTCAATCAATTTGGGGTGTTCAACCATAATTTTGATGAGTTCCTTGCGGCTCAGATCAGCATCTTTAAGTCCTAACTCTTTATATTCCTTTTCCCTAGTGCGCATAATTTCTCGCGGTTCTTTGCCTAGCTTTTCTAGGATTTCGTCGAGCCCTTTTTGTGTGGGCGGGGTTTTTAGGTATTCAATGATTTCTGGTTCGATGCCTTGTTCTTGGAGTAGTCCAAGGGTCTGGCGGGATTTACTGCAGCGCGGATTGTGGTAAATCGTAACCATTTTTTTCTCACTCATTTTAAGGGCTCCTGGATTCAACCCAGATTTGTAAAATCATGTGACTCACACAATATCGAGTCTGGGATGCTTGCTCGCGATCTTAAGGGATGCTAGCGTGCATTCCAACTGCTTACTATAAAGATCAGGTATTTAATGCGTTTGCGAATACTCATTGTTTCCATATTACTTGTAATATCCGTAGGGTGCGCTTCCTTCCCCGCGCAACAAATGAGCGATGCACGTCAGGCACTTCAGGCTGCCAGGACGGCAGGGGCGGAAGACTTAGCGATAGAAGAATTCAAAGAAGCCAGCATACTGGTTGATGATGCTAATCGGTTTTTAGACGAAGGGCGCTACGAGTTAGCAGGTAAAGTTGCCCAGCGAGCCAAGCAACAAGCGTTGGTCGCAAGGCGTAAGGCAGTGGAAATGAATAGGGGACAGCAATGAGGTTTCGTACCCTGGTGTCGTTACCCGCCTATCTGCTACTGATTCTGGTGTTCTCTGCGAATGCTGCGGTTCCTGAGTTCTCGGCAAAAGACCTGGCTGGAAAAGAGCATGACCTGAGTGACTACGCAGGAAAAATGATTGTACTCAACTACTGGGCCACGTGGTGCCCACCTTGCCGCGAAGAATTACCTGTATTGGCGATTTTTCATGAGGAGCATCAAGACAAAGACGCTGTAGTGCTGGGTGTGGCTTCCGAAAAAATCTCCATTGAAGCACTCTCGGAATTTGTTGATGAGCAAATGATTGACTACCCCATCCTGCCAATGGCCCCTTCTCCTCATACACCTTTTGGCAAATTGGTAGGACTACCGACTAGTTTTCTCATCTCCCCGGATGGCCAGCAGGTTAAAGTCCATCTGGGTCCGCTAACCCAAAAGCAGTTAGAAACCTATCTTCAGGACTTTAAGTGAATTGAAGTGTCGGGTTTATCTTGTAAGTGGGCGGGCTCAAGGCGTCTTTTTTCGCCAATCCACACTCAAACAAGCGCGTCAGCTTAATCTTAGTGGGTATGCAAAGAATCTCGAAGATGGCCGCGTCGAAATTATCGCCTGCGGGAGCTCTTCTGCGATCAGAGTGCTAGGAGAATGGCTCCAAGAAGGTCCGCCTTTTGCTCGTGTTGAACAGGTGGAAACACAAGAGGTGGCAACGATGTTGTCATTTTCAAGTTTTAGTATTCGTTCCTAATTCCCTCGGCTACGCTGCGCAATGATGGTTGCTCTGAGCGGGGCCGGATAGCCCTCTATGGTTAGATTGCGATTATCAGGATCAAGGAATTCGCTTAGAGAGGCGTCTGCACTCCATTCGGTTTGTCTTTGTTCTTTAATGCTTGTGGTGGTCACATCAATGCATTTAATTTGCTGAAAACCGCATCGTTCTAACCAGCGTTCCAGCGTTGCAAGGCTGGGTATAAACCAGACGTTCCGCATCTTTGCATACCGGTCCTTGGGGGTTAGCACCTCGGTTGATTCTCCCTCAATGATGAGCGTCTCCAATACCAGTTCCCCTCCTGGGCGTAGGCAGTCGCGCAGTTGCAGTAAATGATCGATAGGCGAGCGGCGATGGTATAAGACGCCCATGGAAAAAACCGTATCAAAGGCCTGCAGATTAGCAGGCAGTTGTTCAAGCGCTAAGGGTAGAACATCGACGGGGAGCCTAGGAGCAAAATGTTTTAAAGCATGAAACTGCACCACAAATAATAGGCTGGGGTCGATGCCGATAACGCGTGCTGCCCCGGCACCTGCCATACGCCAGCAGTGGTAACCACTTCCGCAGCCAACATCTAGCACCAGTCGTTGGTTGAGTGGTTGAATCTGTTTTTCTAGGCGCTCCCATTTCCAGTCGGAACGCCATTCGCTGTCTATTTGGATACCGAATAAATCGTAGGGCCCTTTCCGCCAAGGGATCAAGGATTGTAGGGCTTCGACGAGTAGTGCGTGTTGTGAGTGGCTAAGTTCGCTGGGGTCTCCGATCTGAATGTAGGATTGATCAAGCTTAATACATTCTGTTTGGATATTCGGCAGAGTGTCGAGAGTTCCTAACCAAGTGGGCAGTCGCCCGTGTGCTTTTGGGGAAAGTGCCGCAACCAGGTCGGAAGGTAGGGTTTTCAACCACGAACGTGCGGGCGTTGTTTGTAGCGCTTTTAATACCAGCGTGTAATCAATCACTTGATGGCCAGCAGGGCGGCAAAATTTAGGCAGGAAAAACAGGGATAAACCTCGCTAAATCCGGCGTTGTCGAGTCGCTTAATATGCGTTTCCAGTGTTTCGGGAATAAGCACGTTTTCCAATGCGGTGCGTTTTTGTGCAACTTCGAGTTCGCTGTAGCCATTGGCTTTTTTAAACGCATGATGTAGCTCAGTAGCCATTGTTTGCGTCTTATCGTCAGGCATTTGTATTTTTTCAGCAATAAAGAGCGCGCCTCCAGGGACTAATCCCGCATAGATCTTTTTAAGTAACGGCAAGCGGAGTGGTGTATCGATAAACTGCAAGGTGAGGTTCATCACCGCCAGAGAGGCATTGCTGAGCGGTAAATTGTTAATATTCGCGCAAACCATCTCAACTGGTGTTTTGTTTAGGTGACTCGCAATATTTTGGCGGCATTTATCAACCATTGCAGGGGCATTGTCCACGGCGATAATTTTACAATCAGGCGTCAGCACGTGTTGGGCCAGCATCAACGTGGAGCCTCCTAGCGAGCAACCCAAATCATAGATATGGGTATTCGGCTGAGTATGTTTTGCGGCGATTACGCCCAATAACCCAAGCATCGTCTGATACCCAGGTACGGACCGGTTGATCATATCCGTAAACACATCAGCAACGGCTGCATCGAATACAAAGTCAGAGACCTTGGCACGCGGTTCGGCATAGAGGATATCAGGGGTTTGGGATTTCATTGTAAGGATTTTGCTTAATCAGACGTGTATCCTATCGCTTCCATCTTTGACAGGCCAAGTATTTGTTGCGTCCTAAACAGGAAACCAGATGAAGAAGTCGATACAAAAAATAGTAGTACCACTGGCTCTATTCGTAGTAGTTGTTGGTTACCAAACCTTTATTGAAACCAAGCTGCCTCAGGAAGCTAAATCGTCCTTAGGATCAGAGCTGTCTCAAAGTGCAGCGGAGACAATCGATACCGAACAGTTACGCGGTGGTCTCAGTCAATTGATGGGGGCGTTTAAAAACCATAAATCAAAGCTATGGCTGGAGGTGGGCGGAACGGTCTCCAAGTCCTTACGTGATGACAACAAGGGCGACCGGCACCAGAAGTTTATACTAAAACTAGAAAATGGCCATACAGTATTGGTGGCGCACAATATCGATTTGGCAACGAAGGTTCCTTTAAAGGCGCAGGACGAAGTGGTGATAAGGGCGCGCTATGAATGGAGTAAACAGGGCGGGGTGCTGCACTGGACGCACCGCGATCCACGTATGCACATCGAGGGAGGCTGGATTCAGCATAAGGGCAAAAGATACCGATGACCAAACCGCGCAGCCGTTGAAATGACTTTCCCTTCGATTTCAATGGCGGCAGAGGTGTCAGTGCGTGAGAACGCCCTCTTGGCTCCTTTCTACTTCTTCAGCGGTAGCCGGTCGTACACTGACAATAGTCGCTTCAAAGTTAAAACTCTTGCCGGCTAATGGATGGTTCAAATCGGCCTTAACGGTATTGCCTTCGTTACTTAATATTGTCACTGCGCGTAAGCCTTCTTGCGTCATTATTTCGTAACGCATGCCTTCTTGTGGCTTTTCATCTGCAAAAAGCGGAGTTTCAAACAACTGTACTTTCGATTGATCGTAGGTGCCATAGGCGTCTGTTGAAGCGATATGCTCGGCGACTTGATCACCTGGAAAGTGGCCTTCTAGAACGGCTTGTAAAGCCGGCAGAATTTGATTAGAGCCGTGTATATAGCTCAAAGCACCGTGGCCTTCAGTCGCATCAAGAAACGCACCTGCGTCATCTGAGATCGAGTAATCAATCGTTACGAGATGGTCTTTCTTGACATCACACCGTGGCGTGGCAGATGGGGCGGCCTCAACTTTGTGTTCGGGCTGTTTCTTTCCAAATAATGACTTGCGTTTCTTTTTCATACGGTTTTGCTCCCTGCTAATTGGGTTCATACTTCCCACGTTCAAGAATACCCCATTTATAGCACGTATGTTTTGCCGAATGGCGTTGTTCTAAAGGCTTGAAATAGCGGGCTGATCCTACGCCTTTACGCCTCGACAACTGCTCCTGCGTTGTTCTATCTTCACCCATCCATGGGTTCGTAGCCACTCAGCAAAATCTACACACTCTAATTGAGATATTCTCAAACGTGAAAGGTCTATGCTAACCAATTAGCATCAATATTGGTTTGATGACGATCACTGATTCAAAACTGGATTGCTCTTGGAGTCAAGCAGACTCCGATCAATTAACCATAAACGGGCGTCGTCGGCATCTTCTTCAAACCACTGTTTGGCAGAGCCTAGCCGAAATGTATACCCCCAGGCATCCATATCCCGCATACAATCTTCGCTACTATAACCCGTGATCAAGTCGGCGAGAACAATCTGTAAATAACAAACGGCGTTTTCTTCATCATAATCGCCCCCTGCATCGGTATGGAGGTTCGTTCGCCGTTCATTTGGCATACACAAATAGTGGCAAGCCTCGTGCAGCAAAGAGTGAACAGGCGTATCGCCACGCAGAAAGAGACGACTCCCGATTAAACCAGCCTCTGATTCGCCCCAATATGAGCCGGGAATTTCAGCATCTGTTTTCACTGGCTTGTAGCGTAGGCCAAGTTGCTTAAGGAACTCCACTAAATCGCTATGATTAAGGTCTGAAAATAGTCTCATTTTGGGGGAGGTTCAGTTAAAAAGACTGGGGTATGAAATTGTATACCTTTCACGCTAAGGAATGAGGATTCAATTACTTGCGGATTCTAACGCGGGGCAAAAAATCTGCGTTATAGTTCCGCAAGTTATTAAATCCTCATTCCTAACAATATGTCATTTAGCACTTTTACCAATGATCGATTATTAGGATGAAGTGATTCGAATGGGTTGCCGTTTTGCGCCCCATAAACCAGGATCCGGCTCAAAGATGCCATCACAAAGCGTACCGCAGCTAGGGCAGGTGCCATCAGCATTCAATTTCCATTCGGTAATCTCGTACCAATCGCGACCGATCAAGCGGGTGCCACAATGGTGGCAATAGGTGCTGCCGCCCGTTTCATCGTGAGTATTGCCCGTGTATGCGTAGCGTACGCCACTTTTCATAGCAATTTCGCGCGCACGGGTTAATGTGGCCGTGGGTGTTGCTGGCTTATCTCTCATTTTCCAGTCGGGGTGAAAAGCGCTGAAATGCATGGGGACCTCGGGGCCAAGATTCTCCACAACCCAGCGAGTCATTTCTTCAAGCTCTTGGTTTGAATCGTTTTCGCCCGGAATTAGCAAAGTGGTGAGTTCTAACCAAGTGTCCGTTTCATGCTGGATAAATTGCAGTGTTTCTAGAATGGGTTGCAGGTGACCACCCGTGATTTTCCAGTAAAAACGTTCGCTAAAAGCCTTTAAATCAACATTGGCCGCGTCCATATGCTGGAAGAATTCTCGGCGGGGTTCGGAGCTGATATAACCCGCAGTGACGCCCACTGACTTGATCCCTTGTTCATGGCAGGCTATGGCGGCGTCGACCGCGTATTCCATGAAAATGACAGGATCGTTGTAGGTAAACGCGATACTCCGAGACCCCAGTTCTCGTGCTTTGGTGGCCAATAATTGAGGTGATGCTGCGTCCATAAGCGTATCTAACTCACGGGACTTACTCATGTCCCAATTTTGACAAAATTTGCATGCTAGATTACAGCCCGCGGTACCAAAGGAGAGCACTGGGGTACCGGGTAAAAAATGATTCAACGGCTTTTTTTCAATAGGGTCGATACAAAATCCGCTTGAGCGACCATAGGAGGTTAATACAATTTTATCCTGATGATTCATGCGAACGAAACACAAGCCACGTTGTCCTTCATCCAGCTTGCAGGCCCTTGGGCAAACATCGCATTGCAGTCGGCCATCGTCGAGCAAATGCCAATAGCGGGTGGGATGAAATGTTTCAAGCATATTCAGGTCTATATTAATATCCGGGGTTTCTCTCGAAATAATCAACAGATTGGAACAAGATCTGCTATACCTACTATCTTAGTACATTTTTTTAGGCACTTCTAAATGGTTGAAGGTATCTGGTCATTGAATCAAAATACTACTCGTCCTGCAGCGGTCGCGGGAATGTTTTATCCCAGCGAAGCCGCAGCGCTAGAAGCTCAGGTTAAATACTATTTGGATGAAGCTAAAACTGACCTGATATCACCTAAAGCGATGATTGTTCCGCATGCGGGTTATCTCTATTCGGGACAAGTTGCAGCCCGAGCTTATGCCACGCTGTTAAATCAAAAGCAGCCGATTAGCCGCGTTGTGATCATTGGACCCAGTCACCGCGTGGCATTTGAAGGTATCGCGATGTCGACCATGAAGGCTTTTGCAACGCCACTTGGTCTGATTCCTCTGGCAAAAAACACATCAACAACGCTGGCTCACTTACCGGGTGTAATCGCCGATGAATCACCGCATACGCAGGAGCATTGCCTGGAGGTCCAATTACCGTTTCTCCAGCTTGTGCTTGGGAAGTTTAAGTTGTTGCCATTGGTGATCGGCCGCTCATCTGCAGAGCAAGTTGCGGCAGTGATAGAATTGCTATGGGATGATCCTGAGACTCTGTTCGTAATCAGTTCTGATCTTAGTCATTACCATGACTATAAAAATGCTTCTATTCGCGATCAGACTACAACCACTTATATTGAAGCCTTAAATGGTGAAAAGCTAACCTCTGAGGATGCTTGTGGCTATCTTCCTGTGCAAGGCCTGTTGCAAGTGGCTAAGCAAAAGAAACTAAAAGAGCAAACGCTTGACCTAAGAAATTCGGGTGATACCGCGGGATCTAAGGACAAAGTGGTAGGGTATGGCGCCTATGTTTTCCACTGATGATAGGAGTACGTTACTCAATATTGCGCGCAAATCTATTACTTGGGGCTTTGAGCAAGATGTTTTTCTTCCCGTTGACCCAGTCGAATATTCTCAGTCACTCTCACAGCAAGGTGCGTGCTTCGTTACGCTAAAAGAAAAGGCTGCGTTGCGTGGTTGTGTCGGAGCGTTACAGGCGTATCAACCCCTGTGCATTGATGTGTCAGAACATGCCTGGGCCGCAGCGTTTACGGATCATCGTTTTAATAAAGTAAAGCCGACTGAACTCAAGCGATTATCGATCAGTATTTCAGTATTAGGAAAGCCAAAACCGATTCCATTTTCCAGCGAAGCAGATTTGATCAGCCAACTTAAACCTTCTCGGGATGGTTTGATTCTGCAGGTAGGATCACGGCGCGCAACATTTTTGCCCAGTGTCTGGGAGTCCTTGCCGGCACCCGAAATTTTTTTAGCTCATTTAAAACGCAAAGCCGGGCTTGCTGATGATTATTGGTCAGAATCGATGGTGTTTGCTCGCTATGAGACTGAATCGTTCACCGACGAAGCCGCAACTGGATTCTCAGATTAAGTCTCTTTATGATGCCTTAAGAAAGCAAAAAATAGTATTTCGGCTATACTTTAGAAGTGAGAATTTAATAACTTACGGAACTATAACGTGGGGTTTTTGCTCCTAGTTACCCGATCTCAAGAGGAATATAGTTGTTCTACACGACGATTGAGATCGTGTAACTGGGGGCAAATAGATCCGTTAGAATCCGTAATTTATTGAATCCTCATTCCTTAGAATGCTTCTGTAAGTAAAGCAGCCCCATGGAGGGTAGGGATGAACGCGAAAAAAACACCTAAAATTGCGGTATTGGCGGTTCATGGTGTGGCCGACCAGGCCGTTAAGGATACGGCCAGAAAAGCCGCCGGCCTGTTGCTTGGAGAACGGTTGCTGGTGGACTATGAAAACTTCACCGAAGAAGAAATCTATATTGGTCTACGAAATATTAAACTGAGCAGTAAGCTTGAATTGCATGAAGACGACAGCACGTTTCGCATGCCGAGTCTTTCTGAAACCGTAAGTCAGGCTGTTTCTAATTCAACGCAAAGCCACCTGAAAGCGTCTAGAGCACAGTCAGATTCATGTCAGAAGATATCTGAAGAGTCAAGCTGCGATCAATTCGAACATAAATCTATGAGCGAACAAATTCAGGGTTTTAAACCTTCTTCTGGAGATTTTGTTTTAGATACAGTGGTATTGAAAGGACGTCGCCGATGTGCGCAAGACGATAGCCTTGAATGTAAAGTAGACATTTATGAGTCTCATTGGGCCGATTTATCGCGCATGAAAAACGGTTTCTTTACCGTGTTCTTTGAGTTCTATCTATTTCTATTTTTCTTTTCTCGCGTAGGTGGGATTACGATTGAACGCGTTATTGCGCAGATATCTTGTCATAAAGATTGGTGGTCAGATACTAAGAAATGGGAAGCGAGCATTCGAAAATGGCGGGTGTCTCAGAAATCCCATTGGTATGCTGAAAATGCGCTTGTTATCGGCGTACCGATTACGAGTTTGGCTATACTGTCGCTCGCCGTTAGCGGTGCCCCATTTCTAGTTCACTACTACTATCCTGATGCTACCGGTGAACAGATGCATAGCCATTTTCGCGCTCTAGCATTAGGGGAGCTTGGAGTTTTAGTCACACTGATTCTATTCGTGTCAGGATATGCATTTGGTAAGTCCTTCCCCCTAGGATGGGCTGGACTATTTTTTACCATCTGTCTCATCTCCAGTTTGGTCATTGGATTTTCGGCAAGACAAAATCTTGATGTTCGTGCATTTGTATTTTTGACCTGGTTACTCTTTTCAATACCTCTACTGGGGACTATACGCGCTTATGATAAGCGTCGAGCGGGTGCGTTTCTATTTTCGATCATTTCATTCTCAGTGACGGGGCTGGTGTTGCTGTATTTTCTAGTGGAAAGTTCCGATAAGGTAAGCATGGAGTCTGTGTTTACGCAAGGAATAGGCGCAACTAAACTGGTGATTTTTCTAAATATAATAGCTTGGCTAACCTTTCTGATCGGAACAATTCTATCTTCGATTAATAATTGGTTTGCAGTCAGAAGTCTTCCAAAGGAGCAGTGGGTCATGGGCAGGCGTTCCGTATGGACGGTCGACTTAAGCCTGATATTGCCCGGAACTGTGATTATGTTGTTAACCTTTTCTCTTTGGCAGATGGCATTAAAGCTGAGTGAAACAGTGATGTTGGAAGGTGAACTTCAAACACTACAAAAGCTAATCGATCAAAACATACTTCCTTATCTATCAGAAGGTTTGGCTGTTCTAGGTTTGGGTATTGCTTTTTCGTTTTGGATGATTAGTCCGGCCTTTGTATTTGCTAAGTGTGAGGAATCTAATAAAGATAGTCTTTCTTCATGGGTGGGAAATATACTTTCAGACGCTTTTGATAAGATGCGTGGTACGGGGGAATTATTGCGTTTTTTACTACTGCTCGCAATTCCCGTTGCATGGTTTTACCGAATATACGCTTGCTGGGTGTCTCCGCACGTTTCTGATAATATGGTACCAAGTTGCTGGGTGCCGGGTACAGATGAAAGAAATATAATACTTTTCTCTGGCATGCTAATGGTGTTTTTGTTGTTTGGTTCCAAAGGGCCGCTTCAGTTTTTGGCAATGGGGTTTCGTGCAGGACTTGATATCGCCTTAGACATCGCTAACTGGCTACGTATCCAACCACGCGAAACAAACCCTCGGGCTGCGATTTGTAGACGGTATGTGTCGATATTGCGACATATCGCCGAATGGAAAGATCCTGCTGATAATCAAGGATATGATGGACTCGTTATCATTGCTCACAGTCAAGGGACTGTTATCACCGCTGAGTTACTTCGTTTCCTTAAATATGAGCACGCACTTTCCACTGAGCAAACTGAAGACTTAGCTTTAGCTCGATATTTTTCTAAAGAGAATACACTGCCGATATATTTATTAACCTTTGGTTGTCCACTGCGACAACTTTATAATCGACGCTTTCCACTACAGTTCGAATGGTCTGGTGAAAAGGTATCAAATGGGCGAAAAACATTGGGTCCAGACCCGGATACTTTAGGTTTACAGAGCTGGTCCAATCTCTATTGCAGCGGTGACTATGTGGGGCGATACCTTTGGTATCGGGATACCGATAAAACTCGATGGAAAATCACGTGGAGTGATGAAGGCAGGAAGCCTGCCTTGTCTTTTGAAAATTCAAGGGAGAAATGCCTAGGTGTTGGTGGTCATACAGGATATTGGAGCGGAAACTATCCAGACGTCGCCATTGAATTGGATAGATTGATTTGTGCCGCCGCCTCAACAACTAGACGAGAGTTTAAAAAATAATCGGTCTGTGGGGCTGAGATTATGGCTACCGACGTCTGCGTCCCCGTTGTTTCGCTTTGGGGTCTTCAAAACGAACTCGCAGAGATCTATCACCACCACCGACATCCTTACCGTCTAGAGCAGACTGAGCAGCCCGAGCTTCATGACCTTCCATCTCGACAAAACCGAATCCTTTACATTTGCCAGTAAAAATATCCGAGACTATGCTGATGGAGCGCACAGTTCCAAATTCGGAGAACATAGTGCGGACAGACTCTTCCGTTGCGTCCTGTGGGATGCTACTGACAAACAGTTTTTTCATGCGTATATCCTGATATATGTTGGGTTAGAGGTTTGTCGCTTGGCTAATTTAGGGTGTAACGGTTTCACGAACCCCTGGCGTTATTTTCATGCAGAAAATAACGCCTCGAATCAATATGTACACCTCAAAAGAAGTCTCCATTAATGCAGTGTTTTTGATAACGATATGCCGCAATGGAGCTAATGCGTAGAGGATGGGCAAATCAATGGTTAATTTAGGCGAGAGCGGCAAAGCTAGAAGTATCAGATAGATCCCTCACCTGCTACCGGTAGTATATACGAAAATTGCTATGAAGCATGCTGTTTTTAGTGATATGAATTGATTAGCCGGTATAGTGTGGTTAATCCAACCCTAGAGGCTCTGCAGGTATAATAATGAGCAAAATACGCTATACCATACGGCTCGTTTAGACAATGATCAAGCTAAGTAAAGCGCTAGGTGCTTGGCAAACCCCCACATTTAAAAGCATCTTGAAGGATGAACTAGAGCAATTGGACGCTGAAATACTTCCGCTACAGCAGGGGTTGACCCAAGGTGACTACGCTTTTGGAGACAATTTCAATGCCATGATTATTAGTGCGTCAGAGACTTCAAACTGTATTCGAGTAAAAGCGGGTGTTTTTTATACCAGTATCACTGCCGGTTGCAGCTGCGCAGATGACCCAACACCCATTGGTGAGTTCTCGGAGTATTGTGAAGTACAGTTTGATATCGACAGAATAACAGCTAATACGAAGGTATCCCTCCTTCCAGGCTAAGCTCAAAGAGAATAATGAAAGTTCACTATCTACAGCACGTATCCTTTGAAGGTCTGGGGAGCATTGAGCCCGTGTTGAAGGAAAAAGGACATCAGCTGTCAGCTACTCATTTATACGCAGACCAACCCCTGCCTTTGCTTCACGATATTGACTGGCTCATCATTATGGGCGGCCCAATGGGTATTTATCAAGAGGACATCTATCCCTGGCTAAGGATGGAAAAGAAGTTTATTAAGGAGGCTATTCAATCCGGAAAAACGGTTCTCGGAATATGCCTTGGGGCTCAACTTATTGCGGACGCGCTAGGCAGTAGGGTCTATAAGAATAGACATAGAGAAATTGGCTGGTTCAATATCAGTCGATTAGCGCAAGCCAGCAATACCATACTGTCAGAGGCCATACCCGAGCAAGCTGAGGTGTTCCACTGGCATGGAGATACCTTCGATATTCCGCAGGGAGCAGCTGCTTTAGCATCAAGTGAGGCCTGTAAAAACCAAGGTTTTATCATGGATAATCGTATTGTGGCATTGCAGTTTCATCTCGAAACGACACCCGAGTCAGCAAGTTCGCTAGTAGAAAATTGTGGTGATGAACTCGATGGTTCGGCGTATGTACAATCAGAGAATGATCTGCTTTCTAACAGTCAACGTTTTTCAAGCATTAATCAAATAATGCTTTCTGTATTGGAGGCAGTGGAAAGTAAGGCGGTGGGATAAAAGTGCGAAATAATGCGAGTACAGCACATCACAAGAAATCGCTCAAGATTACCAAACAGTGTGCTTTTCCAGAAAACTAATCAATTGATGCGCATGGGCCTCGATTTTATCCACAGAATCATGATCCGCACCCTCAATTAGCAGGAGCTCAATTGATCCCTTTTTGCAACTGTTCTTAATGGTAAGTGCATCTGAGAGCGGAATGGTTTTATCTTCCTTTCCGTGGACGAGAAGTACAGGACAGTGGGCGTTACAAGCGGTATTCATGGGAGCGATTGTGTCAAAGCGTTCCCCAATCAACCACTCAACGTAGTGGAGTATCCAATGAATGAGAGCATTGGGTATTTTCTTCTTAGTCAGATAGCGAAGCATCATCCATTTCGGATGGGCAAAGGCAGAAATGCTGATGACGGCTGAGACATCGGTTCTTCGCGAAGCGACAAACAGTACCGCACCACCCCCAACGGAATGGCCCAGCAGGATAATTTCCCCGCCCTTATGTTGTGTGACCCAGCTAATAGCGCTATCGATATCCTCTGCAAAGCGGGGCAACGAAGAATGTCCCGATGCATCACTGCGTCCATGATTTCTGGCATCTAAAAGCAATACGTTGATGCCTGCTTGGTGGAAGGGTTGAGCCAAAGGCAGCATGAGTTCTGCATTGCCACCCCAACCATGCATGATAATAATCGTGGGTGCCGATGGGTGGCTTGGCAGAAACCACGCAAAAAGTTGTTTACGCTTTTGGGCGGGTATAAAAATCTCTTGATAACTCATGCCCGATTCCGCCGGTGTTTTTTCCTCTATAATCCGCGGCGCACGGAACCCCACATGAATGAAAACAATCAGAATAAAGGGGAGGGCGATGAAGGTGAACGCTATTGCAGATAAAGTTAACAAAACAGGTGCGGGCGGTTAATTAGAGGAATATCGACCAGTGTATCGGACTTCAGTTTAAGTGGGCTGAAATTTATCGGATAGATAAGGTTATACCGTTTACGTATGAGAATACCCCATTTGTAGCCCCTCATCTTTAGGCGAATGGCGCTGTTGCAAAAGTTTTAGATAGCGGGCTAATCATGCACCTTTGCGCCCCGATAATTGCTCCATGCATTGTTCTACCTCCTGCCTCCATGCAGTCGTAGCCCTCCACCAAAACCTGCGTACTCTAAACGAGGTATTCTCAAACGTGGAAGGTATATCATCCAGGCCACTGCCGTAGTCCAACCGCCATCGCCCGATAATTTCGCACCATCACCGCAGTTTTTGCTATCTCGGCATGGGTGATTACCGCCACTGGCAGGGCTATAACGATATACCGTCGATCTGAACCCAGGTTATCCACTGCCATTAAGGCCGTTCGTTCGCCATACTCTGCTAAAAAATTCGGGTGCTGCAACTGATAATACTCAAATGACATAATATCTACCTCTCAATTCACTCTCGGCTGCTGGTAGGCGCCACTAAAGCCAGCGCGTACATGGTCGTATTGAGCGGAAATGCCATAACCCTCGGCGCGAAGTTGGCTTAGGATCTTTTCGGAGTGGACCAGAGCCTTGGGACAACCTAGTGTAGTATTCCATACTAAATGACGATTAAGAAAGCCAGTAAATACGCGAGTGCAAGGCGTAGCCCGCAGGGAATGGTGGTTCTATTTTCAAGGGCTACAACGCGGCAATCGCGTATTTGAATGACGTCCCACAGGGCAAAGCGAGCGCGGCCATCTGCGGTGTTGCGCTTGTTAGACGTAGCACCGCTATGCCTGCACAAGCGCGCCTAGCAACTAACCACGCTCGCTTCGTCTTAATTGTTATTTAGTATGAAACACTACACTAGGAGCCTGTCCGAGAATAGAGAGCCTACTGCGGAAAAGCTGAATTCGGCCAGATTATTTCCTGATTTTCGTTAAATATAACCAATATTCGCCTCAAATCATGAAAAAACCTGCCTCGAATCAGCTTTCCCTCGCTACGGCTTCTATTCTCGGACAGCCTCCTAGATGGCAAAGCGAACTTCAAATACACTGATTCTACAGACAAACAGGAAGAGACCAAATAAGCAGGGGAGGCGCAAGGAAAAGCGAGCGCGGGCAATGCCCGGGGTTTTCCAAGCTTGAAAATGTGTTACAACTATATCCAGCACGAAGAGAGCACTAACAATAGGCTCTTCTTAAATGGAGGGGGTAACTAATTGGGGGTCGGGGAAGACCTGACTCGGTCAGGCTCCCCCGCTAAACTACTCGGGTATTACCATATCCGCCTGTGGGCCTTTCTGCCCTTGGCTAACTTCCATTGTGACCTTCTGACCTTCTCGAAGAGATTTAAAGCCTTCTGCCTGGATTGATGAATGATGGACAAACACATCATCCCCACCCTCTTGTTCAATAAACCCAAACCCTTTGCTGTCGTTAAACCACTTGACCGTACCTGTTACTCTATCAGACATACTTACCTCTATTCATATAAATGCCAGCCATGCTGGCCCCTTGGATCTAAACTATCAGGCAAACCTCTGCCCGCGGATGATTATAAACCTTTGTAAATAGCGGGGGAATCAATATTTTACGTTCTTTGACAAGAAAACCCCTCACAAATGATATTTTACACTCTCAGAATGACTCTAATGGCCGTTTAAAATCTCCCGATAACTGTGCTCCGCGAACATGCTGTCAGAGAGATAAACACTGGGTACACGAATACAATTATTGAATACCTTTGGGCCGTGAATAAATAGGATTTCAGGTTTTACATGTACGTGTGGCATACCACCCTGAGCAGCCGCCAAGGACTCAAATTCAACCATCACAAGGTATTGCGCCGGTAAACTATAACCCTCCCAAACCTCAGCCGTACGCTTGAGCTTGCTGCCGGAGCTGTCTTTCATATCCTCCATAATGGATTCAACGGTTGCATGAGCACTGCCTAATGAGGACATTCCGATACGTTTTAGGATCTGATAGCCAATCACGCCACTGCTCTCTTTAAGCAGCTCCATCACCTGAACTTCGGCCTCTTCGAACTCCGTTTCTTTACCCGGCTTAATAATATGACTGGCCATCACCGTCACTGTTTCGCCTGAATTCAGCGCATATCCGGAGGTATCGCCATTATTTTCAAAGCCACGCTTGAGCATCTGGTTTTTTGATATAAGCTTTGGAAGGTCGCTTTTCACGATACGATAAATCGGCTCTTCCGGCCCATCCAGCAACACATCGCCGCATTTCGCGCAGGTATCGACAACCACATCTTCGAAAGTTTCGTGGAACAATTCATGGTTTTCCCAACTATCCCAATAAGTAATCTGGTCAATCCAGATATGCGACAACTCATGACGCATATCCGAACTCGCACCCCAGCGCATCCCCATGGGACAAGCACCCACTTGCTTCATTAAGTCAAAGCCGCTGAATCCTGGCGTTAGCGCCGTCGCAAGGCACATTTTCGAACTTGCCTGCTTCATCATGCTCATGAGATTTGGATCGTTTTGCACAAGTACGCGATTAATTGCAATGTACAACGGAGATTTCGGCTCTGCATCAAACAGCGCTTTAGTAGGATTTTCCATTACTTCTGTTTCCTATAGCTTTGGTTGTTGAAGGTACTTTTTAACCACCGATTATATCCCACGCACGAATAAGGGACGCATTGCCCCTAAAATACTCTCGAGTATAATCTCCACTTTTCTAAGTTTAAAAGGCTCTCTCCTTATGTCCGATACTGCAGATTTAACCGATATTGATTTCACCAGCGGCATGGCCGCCTTTGAAACCAGAAGCTTTGGACAAGCCGTACAAATGCTCAGTCCTTTCGCCGAAAAGGGAAATGCCGATGCCCAACACCGCCTCGGGATCATGTTTCAGAACGGACTGGGCGTTGCTACCAATCCTGAAGCAGCCGTTAAGTGGATGCGAGCAGCCGCAGATCAAGGCCACGGGCTGGCACAACATGGATTGGGATTCATGTATATGGATGGCGACTGCGTGGAGAAAGACACTCAGGAAGCGATTAAATGGTTTACACTCGCAGCCGAACAAGGCCTGGCAGGTTCCTGCACCACACTGGGTATGCTTTATGAACAAGGCGACGGTGTCGAACAAGACCGCGAAAAGGCCAAAGAATGGTATGCCAAAGCAGGATTTGACGACGCTGTTTAATTTTTTAAGGAATACTAAAGAATGCGCCCTGTCCATTTGGCTGCGGTTCTCGACTGCGAATTCCTCGGTGCCGAAACCGGCCACCACACCCCCGTCATGCTGTGGGGTCCTCCCGGCGTCGGAAAATCCGACATCGTGGGGCAAATTGCGGAGCGCCACAACGTTCCGGTCCTCGATATTCGCCTCTCACAAATGGAACCATCGGATCTGCGCGGCATACCGTTTCGTTCCGGTGATTTAGTCGAATGGGCGGTCCCAGCAATGCTGCCAGATGTAAAACGCCACGGTGCCTCCGGCGTTTTATTTCTCGATGAAATCACCTCCGCGCCCCCCAGTGTTTCGGCCGCGGCTTATCAGCTCATTCTTGATCGGCGTTTGGGGCAATACGAAGTCCCTGATGGCTGGGCGATTTTCGCAGCCGGTAATCGCCAAGGCGATCGCGGCGTGACCTACACCATGCCGGCGCCGCTAGCGAATCGATTTTCGCATTTCGAAGTGGATACCAATCTGGACGACTGGGTTGCCTGGGCCTACGCGAATAATATTGATGAACGCATCATTGGCTTTTTACGTTTTCGCCCCGAATTACTGTTCGATTTTGATCCCGCACATAATCCAGTCGCCTTTCCTTCGCCACGCTCCTGGGAGTTCGCGCACCGCGCCCTTAAAAAATTCTCGGAACAACCGAATCTCCTTTTAGGCTCCCTTCAAGCGTGCGTAGGCCCAGCAGCAGGCATCGAACTCAACGCCTTTTTATCCACGCTCGACCAATTACCCGATATCGACGCCATCCTGCGCGGAGAAGACGTGCAAGCACCCAAAGAGATCGACCTGCAATACGCCGTCGCCTCCACCCTCGTCGGCCACGCTATTCGCGTTAAAGGTACGGACGAATCTGCCAAAGTCATCGGCAATATCCTTACGTTTGCGCGCCGCTTTCCGCAACGTGAGATGGGCGTCATGCTCGTTTCCGATATGCAACGTGCTATCGGCGCGGAGCTGTTTGAAGCACCCGAATTTGATAGTTGGGCTGATGCGATTGCGGACCTTATGCTCTACAACACTTAAAATAAAGAGACATCTATTATGCCCACGCTATTAATCACTGGCGCCAACCGAGGTATTGGATTAGCGCTAACGCAACAATATCTTGAAGAAGGCTGGCAAGTCTTCGCCACCTGTCGCGACCCCACTAACGCCGGTGAGCTGAGCCGATTAGCATCCGATTCGGATCCACTCACGGTCATTCCTCTGGAAGTTACCAACCCCAGCGATATCAAATCTTTGGTGAAAACTCTAGACGGGGAACCCATCGATATCCTGATCAACAACGCAGGTGTCTATGGTCAATCAAGCAGTTATTTTGGCAATACCAACACCGAACTATGGCTTGAAGCGCTAAAGATCAATACCATTGCCCCCATGAAAATCATGGAAGCACTCGTGGACAATATCGCTGCGAGCGAAAAGCGGATTATTGCCAGCATGAGCAGCAAAATGGGCAGCATGGACGACAATGGATCGGGGGGCAGTTACGTTTATCGGTCAACTAAAGCCGCATTAAATGCCGTGATGGTCAGTGCTGCACACGATCTTAAATCAAAGGGCATTACCGCCGTCATCCTCCACCCCGGCTGGGTCCGCACCGATATGGGCGGCCCTAGTGGCGAAATATCTACCGCGGAATCGGCCACTAATATGCGCAAAATTCTCGCCAACGTATCGATAGAAAATGGTGGAGATTTTTACGAAATAGATGGATCCATCATTCCCTGGTAGTGGCCTTGACTGATCTTCCTGCGATTGAAAAAAAGCTCCAGGCCGCTCGCACGCGGTTAATCCTTGATAAACCTTTTCTCGGCGCACTGGTGTTACGCCTACCCTTAGTCGCCGCCAATCCAGACTGGTGCAAAACCACCACCACCAACGCGCGATCATTCTATTACAACGCTGAATATATAGATTCTCTCTCCGCACTGCAGACGCAATTTATGCTCGCCCACGAAGCACTGCACTGTGGCCTCTCGCATTTCTCCCGCCGCGAACACCGCCTTAAAATGCGCTGGGACGCCGCCTGTGACTATGCCATTAATCCGCTGCTAATCGATGACGGTCTAACGCCCCCGCCGGGTAGTTTGTATCTGCAAGAATTTAAAGACATGACAGCAGAAGAAATATACCCCTGCATCGATGAAGATTTAGAGCAAGAAACATTGGATGAACATCTCTACGATGCGGACACACAGGAAGGCGGATCACAACAAGATTCTCCCAGCGATCAACCCGAATCAGACGGGGATAGCCAAGGAGATCAATCCAAATCAAACGAGGCTTCAGGCAGCAACGATTCCAAGAAAAACGAGAACCCACAACCTTCCGAAGAAAATAAAGACGACCCACAAGGCGCAGCCAAACCACAGCCACTCACGCCACAAGAACTCGAAAACCTCAGCCTGCAATGGCAACAACGCCTGGTTGGCGCAGCACAACAAGCCATGCAAGCCGGTAAAATGGGTGAAGCGATGTCACGTATGGTCGATTTCACCGTGCAACCCGCCCTGCCCTGGCGCAACTTATTGTCGCGATTCGTCTCCAGCATCGCCCGTGATGATTACAATTATAGCCGACCTTCCAATCGCCGCGGCGACCCTGCTATCTTTCCGAGCCTGCGCAGCGCGCAACTGAATTTAGCCGTCGCCATCGACGTCAGTGGCTCAATCAACGATAAAGAAATTAGCGAATTCATCTCCGAAATCAGCGCTATCAAATCGCAAATGCGTTGTCGTGTCACCCTAATGACCTGCGATGCACAACTCACCGGAGGCTGCCCCTGGGAATTTGAACCCTGGGAAGATATGGAACTCCCCGCCCAAGTTCAGGGCGGAGGTGGCACCAGTTTCCATCCACCGTTTAAACATCTCGATCAATCCGATCTGCAACCCGATGTATTAATTTACTTTACCGATGCGCAAGGAAGCTTTCCTGAAAACCCGCCTCCTTACGCGGTATTATGGCTAGTGAAAGGTCGCAACAGCGTACCATGGGGTGAAAGGATTCCGTTGAATTAATAGGTCGTTATAACCAACGAATTCATTAGAAATGCACCTACTACTTATCGCTATTATTCTTGTTTTGCTAGTGTTTGGCCCGCAACTGTGGGCACGCTAAGTACTCGGCCATAAATATTCTAACCTTTTACTTGTCTTTTTTATCATCTTCGGTGTTGCATAAACAGTTACGTAGCCCGCTATGCGCCTATTTATGCGCCTTGAATATGAAAAAAAATCCTGCGTAAAATTGTTAAAATATTTATGGTCGAGTACTTATACCTTTCAGCGCTACGCAAAGCCACTAAACCGAATTTCAGGAACCGGTGGTGAACTCGCCCGCCACCTGTTAGATCGTTTCGATATGAAAGAAGTGCAGGTTGAGCAGACAGATCCCGGAGGGGATCATTATGACCCTGCCAGCAAGACCGTCCGCCTCAGCCCTGATAATTACAAAAACAACTCTTTAACCGCCGTCGCGGTTGCAACACATGAAGTGGGGCACGCCATTCAGCACCATCGAAACGAATCCAGCCTGACCCTACGCACCCGGTTGGTTCGGATTGCCCAATCCGCTCAACAATTTGGTGCCGGTGCAATGTTTATTGTACCCATCGTAATGGCGATCACCCGCATACCTTCAACCGGCATCCTATTTGCACTACTTGGCCTGTTAAGCATGGGCAGTGCAACCCTAGTTCATCTAGTAACACTGCCAGTAGAACTAGATGCGAGCTTCGGCAAAGCCCTGCCAATTCTTCGCCAAGGCGAATATATAAAAGCAGAAGATGAAGTAGCTATACGGCGAATACTTAAAGCCGCGGCACTGACCTACGTTGCCGCCTCCCTCGCCAGCCTATTAAATATCTGGCGCTGGCTCGCACTGTTGCGTAGGGCGTGATTGTTGAATCATTTATAGCCTTCTATTCGTCCAGCGTGGAAGATATCTTAAACTTAGAAAATCACCTGGATCAAGACATCCACACAAATGCTTAAGACAGCAAGTAAATCAAACTCGAAGAATGGCTTTTCCGAACAAATAAACGCGCAGCAAGAACGAAGATCTAAATATTACCAAGACATGATCGAATACAGCGTAGAAAATATAAACTCATTCCCGCTTCCCCCCTCCCACACTAGTAAAGTCCCCACCTGCACCGCCAATCGAACATCGGCATAAGAAACACGAGTACCGGGTTCCAGGCATAATGCAGGCGACTGAACTCACGGGATATGCGTGCGTACGCCACTCTTCTCTATAACAACGCAGGTACCATCCTTCACATCAATCTGATCACACCAAACAAAGATCATCGAAATACGCTCTTTCATGGGATGGGTTTGAGAGGAATGAACGCCATTATTAGTCTCGCAGCAGCAGGTTCTCAAACGGCTCGTGATTCTTCCAGCGATAGGTACTAAAATCACGTTGATCGGTGGAGAGGATGCGTCCGTGACCCAACTCATCCGCAAGAATCACCATGGAGGCATCCGCTAAATCCATGGGAAGATCCTCATATTTCTGCATCAATGACTGTACTTTATCCAAATGGCTGACTCCCATTTCAAACAAACGGGATGAACCATTTTCCAGCGCGTGTAAAAAAGCCTTTTGAGATTTGAAACCACAATCACGTTCAAGCAGATAACAGGCCTTTGTAACAACGGGCCAGGTTGTGATGGGCATATCGGTCAGTTGATTAAACACCTTTACCGCCTGCTGGTGAAACTTGTCCTTTTGGTTTCCAAGTGCAACCCAGTAACCCGAATCAGCGATGATCAGATTTTTGTGGTGGATGCTTTTCATCAATCGCCTCAGCAACATATTTTTTGTAGTTGGAAGAGAAATCTTCCGGCCCTTCAAAACCACCGATAAAACCACTATCTCGTAATGCCTGCTTGCTTCTGTGCGCTTCATTACGCAGAAAATCAGCGTAAAAGTGCAAGGTGGCTTTAAGCGCCTCGGTATTGTTGGCGTGGGTCGAATCCTTGAGAAACTCAAGGTCATTTGCGGCTTGTTCGTCGAGACGGGCGTTAATGCGTAGCTCGTTCATTTATTGTTCCTCTGACTTCTCATTATCATTGT
The DNA here is from genome assembly GCA_032361225.1 of Lepetodrilus schrolli. Taxonomy (NCBI): domain Eukaryota; kingdom Metazoa; phylum Mollusca; class Gastropoda; order Lepetellida; family Lepetodrilidae; genus Lepetodrilus; species Lepetodrilus schrolli. Next base: position 21,950 of record JAUTBT010011346.1, read on the forward strand.
AAGACGATTGTCATACAGATTAGCACATGGATCAGGTTTCGATGGCAAGCTATGAACAAGCCTAATTAGAATCTGGTAGGAGGTAGCCCATAGGCTACCCCCTCCCAACAGAACGGCACGTACCGGCCAGGTATACCGCAGGGCCACCGCATTAAAAAGGACTTGAAAACATAACTTTTCCTTACCAAAGTCCTCTATGGCTTCCCATCCATCGGCCCCACTGGCAACCGCAGAGAGAGTAAGAACGATGATATCAATCAAGCGATGTTATTTGAGACGGTCAATTCTTGGGTCTTTTAGGGTGGAGAAATGCTCTATTATACTGGCCGTCATGAGGGTTCCTTGTTTGAGTTCCCATGATGCTCTCCTATTTCGTTGCTTTATATCAAGTTTTAATGCGGTGGCCCTGCCTTTGCCACCTAAAGACTAATATCGACCCACATGATAGTTGTGTGGGAAAATAGCTCCATGAAAATTCTACTGGCACACACTTTCTACCGTTCCAGCGCACCAAGTGGTGAAGATGCTGTTTACCTCAATGAGCGCAAACAACTCGAAGAGCATTTTGATGTCGTCAGGTTTGAGAAATACAACGACGACATAGACGATTCAACCTATAGTAAGCAGGTGGGCTTGGCTCTATCTGGGGCATGGTCTAAGACAAGCTACCAAGAACTTTCGAATTTGATCGAACAAACACGACCAGACTTAGCCCATTTCCATAATACGTTCCCTCAGATCACCCCTAGTGCCTGGGCCGCTTGTAAGATCCAAGGTGTACCGGTCGTGCAGACGTTACACAACTTTCGCTATATCTGCCCAGCCGCGTTATTGCAGCGGGATGGTAAACCCTGTGAGGCCTGTATAGATGGAACTCTTGTAAATGCCTTGAAACATCGCTGCTACCGCGATTCAATTCCAGCAACCAGCGCGCAAGTATGGACCATTGTCAGGAACCGTTGGAACGGGAGTTTCCGAAATAACGTAGATCGCTATATTGCCCTCACCGAGTTTGCGGCCTCACGGTTTGCGGCCGGTGGACTTCCTCATGAGAAAATCGTAGTCAAACCAAACTTTCTTCTGGATACACCTGCGGCAGGGAATGGAGAGGGAGCCTACATTATCTACACCGGCAGGTTGAGTAAAGAGAAAGGCATACAAACCTTACTTAAGGCCTGGCGGAAAATTGATACGCCGATCAAATTAAAGCTCGCCGGCGATGGACCATTACGTCAGCAACTCGAACAATATTGCCACACTCATCAGCTAAATGTAGAATTCCTGGGGTTTTGCGCTCGTGAACACGTTCTTCAACTCGTGGGCGATGCTCTACTGCAGGTCGTGCCGTCCGAATGGTATGAAGGATTTCCGATGGTGATCCTTGAAGCTTATAGCTGCGGAACACCTGTGCTGGCCTCACGGATTGGTAGCCTCAATGAGATTGTAGAGGAAGGAGAGACCGGATATAAATTTTCAGCAGGCGACGTAGACTCACTTGCCTCCTCGCTCCTTTTGATTCTATCCGACTTAGACGCCCTGAAATCGATGCGCACAAAGGTAAGGCAGATATTTCTCGAGCAGTATACAGCGGAGTGCAACCTAACCAGGACTCAGGAAATTTACGAACAGGTGATAAGTAACGCGCAGTTAAATTGCGCTATCAATTAATTGGTAACCCAAGCTTAATCATCCGCGTCCCTAGAAATAAACCTTGGTTACAAACTCACTACTAAAGGACTTAATTGAGAACAAGTGGTAGATCAAATAAATAACGGAAACGTAAGCACTCCCTCCTCCATCCCGCTATTAGGAGTGAGAATCGGCACAAATCCCTTGCCTGAACTAATACGCAGAGCAGTTGATGCCATCGAGGGTAAGAAAAATCCAATTACGTTTGTCTGCGCTAATCCCCACTCGCTTGTAGTTGCTGGGTTCTGTTGACATTTGCCGTAAAAGAGCGGAAAAAGTGATGAATTTAAGGGAGTCCGTATGAATCGCTATTTTCTAACCGATGATCAGTGGGATCAGATCCATGATTTTTTA
>JAUTBT010011357.1:7112-23986 GCA_032361225.1 Lepetodrilus schrolli
GTTTGATCGACCGCGCTTTTGATCACATGACTTGAACTATGTATAAGTGTGATGACAGCCCAGTTACAATTTCTATACCCATGTTTTTATACGCACTACTCAATACTGCTCATCAGTACTGATCCGTTAATGAATAATTGAATAACATTTTGTTAAGTAGTATTTTTGTTGTACTTCTATACTCTACTCGTTTGTGAAATGTTCACTTGGTGAAATATGTGTGTTTGTTTTTGATGAATTTATACAAATAATAAATACTTTTGACTGAATTTTGCTAACGGAGATGATAATTTTGATAACGGAGAAAAATATGACACGAATATAGGTGACACTTGCGAACTGCATAATGTAGTTCAAATCAAATTGTGTTCTGGTACACTGCAGATTAATTTTTCCAGATTAATAGAGTGCATAAGTGGGTCAAATTCTATTTTTAGACATATCCAGTTTAAAGATTCTGGTGTTAACCTACACAGTGACATGTGCATGGTTGTTGTATTCACATACATTGTAGCCCAATCTATCAGCTGAACAACACGATTCATCTCTGAATTGAACAGAAATTTAAGCACACGATCTGTATTAACATTTTATCTGGAGTTTAGTCAACCCAAGGTCTAGTACTTGTGATTCTGGGTGATTCTGGGAAATTCTAAAAATAAACGTGACCCTCTTACAGCCCCAATTCATCAATAGCATCTATACTATGCTATCTTACTTTACCGCAAAAGAATCTTGCTAAAATACGGAGGGGGTGAAACGTCGTTAAAAAAAATAGGTGGGGGCAAAATGCCCAGCTTTACCCCATGAATTCACATATCCATACCTCTCCTGTATACAACGGCACCAAAATGGCAACCGTAACCATAGTTACAATGGTTTTGTAAAGGCCGGTCCTGGCCGGCATGTCGCGAAAGGATTGGACTGTAGTCTCATTTCCAGGGCTGCGTTCAGGCTGCAATACATATCTCTACGTAGTGCTACAGTAGGCGTTCAGCCAACACATGGTAGTACTACATAGCACTACTTGATACTTCGGCTTTTGAGCCCATAGTGTTTTGTAGGAAATAGTAGGAAAACCCTAAGCATGAAGGGAATGGATTCAGCTAGACACTACTTTGTAGAAAAGTAGCGTAGTGTAGTGTAGAGAATTGTATTGCAGCCTGAACGCAGCCTAGTTAGAGAATGGCGTACGCTCTGATTTACGCCCGGACTACCGTACGACCCTTTCGGAAAACACAAGCCAGACTACCGTACGACCCTTTAGGAAAACACAAGCCAGAACATTACAGGAATGTTGCAGTCTACAATGTACAATACAAGGAAGCTATGACAAACACGAAACTATGGATATATCACTATTGTGACTATATACCGCCATGCATCCAAACCAGAGGGTTCAGGGTTCAGAGTTTAAAGTTCAAAGTGCATGTATATTTCAAGAAGGAACAAAAGTGTTGATTAAAACAAAGGTTAATTATAATCATTAACACTTTTCTGAAATGGTTTTCTATTTTCGTTTTCTTAACCTGAAATCTTTCGATGAATTGCTATTTTAAAATAACAAATTTATGAACTGCCACAAAATGTATGCATTGTCATTGATCGAAATGCATTAATTTTACGTTTCTGTAATAATCATGAATTTATTAATATCGAAGTTGGAATCAAGACAACCATTTTAGAACAGAGCACATTTCACAAAGCCATGAATTAGTCAAAATTCACATAATTTAAACAATTTCTGAAATCTTAGTCATTTATTTATTACTGTATTACACAAACCGGGTCAAATATAACAATCAATGTCTTCCAAATTATGATCCAAAACTTTCAATCTATCCAATCTACAACAATTTTTAAGCCAGCCTGCCCACAATAGTCGAATGCTCCCACTAATTAGAATTGGAAATATTAATAAATGTATTTTAGCTTTTCGAATCACTAGAATAATATGAACATTGAAAATTATAGGTGTTCGCAATTTTAGGGACAACCAAAATACAGTTTTAAAGAATTATGTCCATAGAATGCACATTTCTTAACACAATTGGGAGAAATGACAATGGTCGAATAATAAAAAATTAACTAAACTTAATTATTAACTAACTGACTAATTGGCATGTTTCATATAAATAGAAAAATGAAAATTGACCAAAATGGGTAAAGTTTGCACAATTCTTAACACTTATGAAAAATGAAAAAAGTAGAATATTTTTAAAATTGACTAAACTGGGCATGTTGCAAATAAATAGAAACATTTAAAGTGACCAAATTTGCACACATTTATGTAAAATGACAACAGTCGATTAATTAGAAATTCACAATTGACTAAACTGGGCATGTTTCAAATATTTAGAATATACAAATTAACCAAAACAATCTAGTTTGTATCCAAAGCTTGAAATATAAATTGATGATTAATTGGTTTCCACATATAATGAGGATTGGTAATCAAGCTGTAAAGCTTACTTTTTTTTAATACTGATTAATTAAACTGTTCAAACTATTAGAGGGTTGAAACTAGTAGGAGCATTATGGTAAACAGACTTTTCGTAGCGTTGTGAAATGTGTGGAGATGTACAAGACCATGCTAGATTACCGGGGGTCCCGGGTCCGAATCATGCGCTCGGCTCAAGATTTGGTTATGGTGCGTCAACACTGCATCTTCTAACGGTACCTGTACCAGGTCCTCTGCCATGCTCGGCGACACCCGAGTCCCATCGTAGAATGTGGGGTAGTAGGGGTGGGGAGGTGGTCCACGCACTTCTTCACTGAAGAAAGGAAAATAAATGAATGAACGAACGAAAAAAACAAAACAAAAAAAACACAAACAAACAAATAAATAAATAGAAAAATGTACTCCAAACTGATGATTAAATTTTCTGAGATTTTGCAAGGCTACATACATAAAGTGTATAAAAAACAATCCTGGGATTGTTTACATTTTATTAGCCACATATATATCATCATCGTTTCATCAATCCAGAGACAAAATCAATAATTACTACAAACTTTTGATGTAATAAGTCTGTTTAAAATTGATTAAATACATCTGGGATTGTAGCAATTTTCTGACAATTATTGAGAAAACCTGCCAAATATACACATAATTTCGTCACTGTGGAGATGAAATAAATAAATACAACAAACTGCCGATGAGATTTTTAGTTATATGCGATGTTCCTGCTTAGAGTACATACAAGTACACAACAAACTTGTGAAATATCGACCACTGCCCAGCACCTGGTCCATTGCGGACTGAGGGCTCGCCACTTTTCACCAGATCATACCTTTGGTATTTCATAGAACATAATTTTTTGGGGACTATTGGTAGGGAAGGCCTGTTTATTGTTCCATAGTGTGAGTGAATTATTGCTTTACGTCACATGGGAATCTTTCACCCGTACGTGACGAAGCGTTCCATAGAACATGGGTAGAAATATATGTTGTCAAATAACAGCTATATAAGAGATTAATGTAAAACTATGGAGTGTTAAACTTGAACTTTCTGAACTTGAAAAATCCTGACTGATTTGGACATTTGCTTATTCGAACCACGGCCGATTATCTCTTTTGTTGTCAACTTGATAGGACCTTGACTTGCATGAATGACTTATTCTAGCCGAATCAAACCTTATTCTTGTAATATCAAATTATATAGTTTCTTAAAATGATCATAACATATGATGCTACTACCTACATTAATTAATACTAAATAATAATGATCATAATAATAATAATAATAATATTTATTGAAAATCAAGAGGGCCAGAAATAAAGTTAGCTTGCCCGACAATGGTTTTGCGTGTCATTGTCTCGCGGGCAGGCGTCAATTCTACCCCTGTAGAACATCCAGATTTTCTGACCATTGGCTGTTGAGGAGTACCGTATACCGTGGGGTGTAAGCCCAGGGGGCTCACTTCATACAATAATGGATAATAAGGTCCTGGGCTTATACCTGCTGCTGGTCCATCGTGGACCGAGGGCTTGCCACAGTTCGATCTCCTTGGACGTCAGACAGTTGAGGAGGAGCTGCTTAGCTTCGTAGGTGATGGCCGGACTGGTAGCGTTGTCCGCAAGGTATCGGTTGCCGTGGAACGGGTCACGACTGGCCTCGTAGATGAGACTCAGAGGCGTGAACAGGAAGTGGACCAGCTCGGGAGCGTTGGGGTCGTGTATGTGCGCCTTCAACTTTGCCTGTGAACGTGGGAAATGAATTAATGATTAGTGCTCTACATGGCAGGGTAGCATTGTACAACACTATAATGTACTTTCCCCGTTTTCATGAGCACACATATTCTGTGTGTATTTAAAACTCTGAGCTGGAATATTGGGGTTTAAAGTCGGCAAAGTGTATATCTTTCCAATGACATATGGTTGAACCTCTCTTAACCTTCTCCCTGCTGGATTAGGCACAGGTAATGCTCTTTAGGTCATCTCTGGTTGCCTGAAGCATGGAGAGGGTTAAACCTCGGAACATTTGCACCGTTATCATGTGTTCTAATGTATATACAACATTCAAACTTGATGCATAAATCCCCCATCTCAATAACAACAGTTTTATTGCAAATTACTCACCAGGAGGTTAAAAGAAAATTTGAATTTTTGGAAAATATCTATGAAGTCAGCAGCTGGTGGCGGTCTGGATCTCTGAGTCAGCATTCCGTCTGAAACACCAGTAGTAACAACAACGTCAACCACATCAACAATGTCAGACCATTTCTACATACACACTGAGCATGCTCGAGTTACTTCCCCTTGATACATAAACTCGCTAACACGAAATGCTAAGTTTCCATCGTGGACTATCTGTGACGTCACATATAGTGCCCATATTTGGTAGATTATGTCTATAAATACTTCACGGAATACAAACAAACCAAAAAATATAACTTGTTAGTTTGTACTACATAAGATAATTATAAATAATGTTTTTGGTGATAGCTATAATAAACACATTTTTTGTTTGTTTGTTAGTGCAAAAGGCTGAAGTTAAAAAGATAAGAATTTTAGCGAGAGAACAAATTTAATATCATAAAATCTATGCATATTTATACTTAATAAGTTGAACAAGCTTACTTGCTCTTGAAATGAGTCTATGATGATCAAATTCAGGACTACCACCTTTTGCTGCCAAATTATTCAAACAAATTACGTAGTCTCATGTCCGAGAGACACCAGTAGTCACAGAGTCATGAAACATTGGAATTACCTCCCCTACTCTACTCTAATATGAATTACATGTACTTTCTTTATTCTATGAGAGAAAATATCATTTTATCATATTCCGTTTGAATCACAAGTAGTAGCGACGTCAAACCATTTCTACATACACCAGTAGTCAGGAAACATTAGAATTACCTCCCCTTATGTACTCTCTAACAGAAAAAGATATGTTATCGCATTCAAGAAATCGAACACTGAGAATGTTCTGAATGAAAAATGTGATAAATCGATCCACAGTCCAATAGACTAATATACATTGCTCGAAATATAATATTGATACTTTCATAATTGTCAATTCTCAATATTAAAGTGAGTGAATTATTGTTTTACATCACAGCGGGAACCTCTCACCCATATGTTAAAAACTAGTTGTAATGGAAAGATATTAAAATTACTCTCCTCTTGAGACTATTTACATTACAGTAGCATTGCAACAAATCCAGAAGAAAAAACCCCAGCTGTAAACAGCTGACATGCAAATAAATGGACAGAAAATACAACATTTAGATAGTCAGATATAGGTAGGGGGGGTCAGCTCCTATAGGGTTAAATGAATCTTTAAACTATAAGAGGGTTAACACAATAAGAAAAAGTTAAATCACTTTAAATATCAAAAACACCTCGAAGTATAATTTGCATTTGCATTCCAGGGGACCATTCCACAGAAAGATCGTAGCGCTACAGGTCGTAACTCTTTAGCAACTCCACGCTAATGCACAGGAGTTACGACTCTCGTAGCACTACGATTGTTCCGTGGAACGGGCCCCAGTGTAATAAAAAAAAAAGGTTTTTCTTTTAGGTTGCGCCAATTCAAGATACTAATAACATAGCTAGGTGGTTTACATCAGGAAGGAACCTGCAACACCTGTAGCACATAATGGAAGATATGCTAAGTACAAAGGGTTAACCAAATGGAAACTGAACTAGGTTTAAAGCAATACAAATATTCTATACATAAATATTCAGTTACCCTCGAAATATTTAATATTACAACTTTAAGCTTGGAAATTCATATGGGGTACTACTAGGGACAATATGGGCAAATTCGAAAAAACTTTACCATTTTTCACTCCTATAACATCCAAGGAGACATTGATGGAAACCAGAAAAATTTAAAGATTGTCGAACAACATTACGTAATATAGAAACAAGGTTTATGGCAAACAGTTGACATTTGTATTGTAAAAACATGTTTCTTCTCGTTACTCTATAAAAATAATTTAGCAGATGCTTTATTAACATTTAGCAGATGCTTTATTAAAATGCTTTAGCAAATTGTACATTGAAATGCTTAAGCTGATGTTTTATTAAACTGCTTTAGTGGATGATTTTCAATGAATTGCTTTAATAGATGCAGTATTCAAATGTTTTAGCATATTTCAGTAAAATACTTTAGCCAATTGCTTTATCATGTTTATTAAGTTGCTTTAGCATGTGATAGAAATGCTTTAGCAGATGGTCTTGTCAATATGCATAGTATGACTAAATTTGGTCCTGTGATTACGCGATGCTTCCCACGTCACTGTGGGAATCTTTCATCCATGCGCGACAAGATAGATATTTCTCGTTTTAAAGTTTAATAATATTCCCGACACCAGCAAATTTCCTCCAATCGCTGCTCACCTCCACTCTGCCGTTTCTTGCCCTTGTTGCCTCGTTCTCGTTTCCTGCGCTCCAATTCTTTGAAGGCTTCGGCCGCTTGTTGCAGCCTGGCGACAAATCTCTCGATGTCGTCGAAACAGTGGTTCAGCAATTGCTGCAAAGGGACATCACTCTTGTAGAAATTCACCAGCTTCATATAAATACTATCTTGAGCATCAGGCCCCATTCCACAGAACTAGAGTCATAACTCGATGCTAAAATATGGGAGTTATGATTCTCGTAGCGCTACGAGTCATAACTATGTTAACATATGAGAGTTATGACTCTTGTAGTGCTACGATCGTTATGTGGAACAGGGCCCTATTTGCTATAACAGTTAAAAACAGATCTCTTTGCCTAAATGAAAGCACGCATAATCCCTTGTGGATTCACCACAAAATTTATTACCCAAAGCATTTCCCATTTGGTTCTGAAGAGGATTTTAAAGATATTCATCAAGAATAGCTGAAAAGTTGCGTAAAACAATAGTTGTAAATGTATATTTCCTTCACGCATTTCAAACTTTTACTGACTGTCAGCCATCTTTGTGGTATAGTAAATACCATCACATGTTTTAACCAATGAGCGTGCTTGTAGACTATGTGGAGCGTGTGGAACTATCCAGGTTGTTCCATCTGCTGTCCACCCGCTGTTCCGTAACTTATAATAGATAATGGCCGATCTGATCTGATCAAAACAGCACATCGCTGAATTAAGCAATACAGAGTAATTACCGCCAAATCAGTCACCAAAATTAATTTATTTGGTCACAAAATTGAAGGATAGACTGTGGAATCCTGAAATACATTTTGCAACAGAGATTCGGCAAAAAGTTAATATCGAGCCTGCTAGTATATACTCAACAAAAGTAATTAAGGGCCAATAGTGTTTTTGGACATATACATTTAGCTTTATATTATTTAAACAACGAAGAATTTCTAAAACGTCTACAAACTCCAGCTACTCTCTACGAACTTGCAGACACATTAGAACAATGGCACCAGATTCCTAAAGCCGAGCTCTGAAATTTTGGTAGAAATGCCACCCACAAAATTCTGTCGGCCCTTAATTTTGTTGAGTAAACTAATTTCTCGAGAAAGGAGACATACCACATCTTTTTCCAGCACTTCATTTTGCCCGCCATTTTGTCCACCATTGTGTAGTAACGGCCGCTGTGATCTCCCGAGACCAGTTGAGCGCTCTGAAAACAAATAATTAAAACGGTTTTTTTTAAAAATCAGAATTATTGGTCTTAATGGCCTAGAATTTTAATTGTCAATAAACTACATTAATACAACACAAAACTAGAAACTAAAAACACAAAATGTTACGGTGTTCACCGTTGCTATAGTTTTGCTTCGTATCTTGGTTACTCATATATTAGGCCAGATGAAGTTAATAAATTGTCTGAAAATAGCCACTTTTTAATTGTTTTTTTTCCGATTAAAAACACAGAAAACATGGTAAACCTGAGTGAATATGGAATTTAACCTCGGTATGGGGATATTTGACCCATTTGTCAAAAATGGGACAAAGATCCCCACATCGAGGTTAAATTCCGCATTGAATAAAAACTTAGCTTCACATTAAATGAAATAAAGCTCTCACACCATCTAAACAGCAAATAAAATAAATACTTTATACCCCTAATGGAATGTGGCTTCTTAAACCTTTTCACTCTTGCTAACACACACCATCACAGCAAACCTGCGCGGTAATTGTAATTGAAAAGTAGCTACGTGGACACAAATATCACTATTAGTTCTCAGACTGCTTGAATGAATATACGGACGTATTCGCCCCAAAGGCTTGTATTTACCGATACATCAACCATGTTGTATCAAATATTTATCAAGTACATTGTGGGTATGAGAAAGTTCATCGGTGTTGATATATAAGTAGTGAGATAACCTGCTTCGAATGCATAGGTCTAAGTAGATTTCTTCAGTCAGTGAGTCAATGTTTTACATGGTGGTGGAACAATATATGCACCGACGGATTTATTCAACGAGCATTTGTCTGATTGCCTTCAGCAACAATAAGGTTAATTAACATTTCCATTAAATGATGAGAAGCACGAGTCATCTAGAAAAGTATGTAAATGTATGTTAAATCAAGAACATAATTTAAAAAATTTTTAATTAAAAAAGAAATTGGGGTCTAGAGCCACTTTCAAGATTCTTTCACTATTTTAAAATCAATAGTTTCATGTTTACACAGTGCCATAAAGAATAAATGTGCAACCATGCACATAAAATATTCAGTTTACTTTGTAGATAAATACTACAGCAAAACAAACTTTACCCCCAACCAAGATTTGACCTAGAGATCTGTCAAGACTTATTATTAAATCCAATGTTGAAAGGAAGAAATCACTCGGAGAGAAAAGAAAAAAAACCTACTTGCCTGCAAACTGGTTTAAATTTTAATGCATTATTTTTAGGATAGTGTCATAGTTAACAATTAGAGACATGGGTTAGACTGCTATTTGTGATAGAAAAACCTACTTGACAGAAAACTAACTTAAAATGAAATTTGAAATTTAATGATAGTGTCACCATTAATGTATGAAATAGCTCTCAGTTTTAAGTGATGTGATAAAAAGTTAACGTGAGAAATAGCTTTCGGTTTCAAATGCTGTGATAAACTACCATAAACTGAAGAAAAACCTACTTGCCGGAAAACTGATTCAAATAAAATTACAATTTTATATAGAAACACCACCATAATACTATGATTACCACTGTAAGAGGTGGCTTGGCCTAAAGGACTATGGTTACTTGCTTAACCCTCTCCATGCTGGAGGCGAATGGAGATGCCTTAGTTAAAGAGTTGTGCCTGTGCCTAATCCAGCAGGGATAGTTAATAACAATAATAACAATAACAATAATAACAATAATAACCATAACAATAATAACAATAATAATAACAATAATAATAACAATAATAACAATAACAATAACAACAATAACAATAACAATAACAACAATAACAACAACAATAATAATAACAATAACAATAACAATAATAATAACAATAACAACAATAACAATAATAACAATAATAATAACAATAACAATAAGAACAATAATAATGAGAACAAAAGTAATAACAATAATAATAACAACAATAATAATATGTACATTATATTGCGCCAAATCAATGCTCCAAAGCTTGCTCAAAGTGCTACATTATTACTGGTCAATGAATCAGTGTGCTCTCATTCGATAGCTTATCAACTAAAGGTGTGTCCTGTTTATTAAAAATTTATAATCAAATATACATATACATTTAGGCAGACAAAGTTAACATGATATCACATCATCTCACAATCACAACATTCTCCTAGTTAGCAGAGAAGATGAAAAGCAGGACATGTACTTGATGTATGCCAATGGCGCGGTATATTGTCTGTGGTATTTCATGGTTCACTGTATCACACACGAAACTTTATTGTAATGATGTGCCACACCCTAAACACACCACGCCTATGGTCATGTTATTAGGAGACGAACAGCTGACTCATAATACTTCCCTGTCAACTAAATATCAATTCTATTTTAATAATAACAGGTATAGGTAAATTCACATATGTGTGTGAGTTGTTTTAAACATTTTCAATTATTAAGTTGAAATTTAACCTTAGTACCAATCACAACTCTAAAGGGCATTTCTAGTTGCCGCAATCAGTAAAAAGGTTAAATTTAAGGCATGGTTATCATCCTTGGTGTCAGTACCAGCCAGTGCTTGCAGGTTTAGTGTAACATCCAGTGGATGTTGTGAATGTTGTGGATGTTTTGAGTTTCCTCTTGCACTAAACTGAAAAGCTGTGATATAAGTGAAAGAATCTTGAAAGCGGCTCTAAACCCCAAATAAAAATAAAATAAATTTGCCATGTCTGCTCTAGGTGTACAGGAACATTCAGTTCAAAGAATTCCACAGACCCTACTAAACAATCACACATGCAACTGATAGCATTTGAAACAAGGGTACAGCTGCTCTGTTTAAAGAAGAACTTACCAAGATTCTCTCTCATTCCTGAGAAGCTGTAGGGGTCATAACCTCTAGGGGGTTCCGGGGCGGGCTGGATGGGGGGTGGGGGGATACGTCCACTGAAAGCAACAAAGGACTTCATTATACTCCTAATCAAATACATACAGTATTACAGTAGTCTTGGGGTTTTTTCCCCATAAAAAAAATATTTCTTCACCTCTGAAGATTTGAGTGTCGACGATACAGTATCCATGTGTGAATTGCATAACTTGCAAAACACTTAATTTAAAATAGATTGTTTAAGAAAATAATATAAAAGATAAAATACAATAAGCAACACCCACTACATTGGAACGGTAGGTCAAACCCTAAATCTGGTCAAGTATCTAGCCACAGAATATCCTCCAATAATTTGTACAACTCATCCACGACACTTTTTCCACACACGAAAAGCTGTCCTCGTATTGAGAATCTCGCCAACATCCGGTGTTCGGCTTGTAAACAATAATCCCTGGCCCAAGGAAAAGATTTGATTTCCTTCAGATTAAGGTAGTATAACCAGTGTCTCTTTCCTGATCAAACTCCTCTGTGGGTTGACTCCCCCAGTTACACATACACGCAAGAGTCGTACAACTATCTGGTGTGTGGTGTAGTAGTAGTAGTAGTGGTGATTGTGGTGGTTGGTGGTCAACAGTAGCATCGGGGCTTCCGTACTGCTGTTCAACAAACTCTCGGTTGACTATCCACACTTGACCCGGAACAGCATGTCCGTCGCCAGGCTGATCAGATCGTGTTTATCTTACAACATCCACACCATGCCTTTATCTGTGGACCAACAGACTAGCCGACTGACATGCAGCAGACAGACACACTTCCGAGAGGCACTGTTTGGTGGCATAGACACACTTCCTAGCATCACAGGCACTCTTTGATGGCATAGACCAACAGACTTGCTGACTGAAATGCAGCAGACAGACACACTTCTGAGAGGCACTGTTTGGTGGTAACGACACTCTTTCTAGCATTAGAAGGCACTGTTTGGTGGGACAGACGCTCTTCTGGTCATTCTGTGTTTATCTTACAACATCCACCCCATGTCTGTCTGTGAATTAACACAGGCACTCTCCCAGCACGACAGGCTGTTAATGGCACTACTTTAGTGTCACAGGCACTCTTTGGGGCACAGGCACTCCTCTAGTGTCTCTGGTGGCATATGCACCCTTCTAGCATCACATATACTCTTACAGTATCACAGGCACTTCTAGGGCATTAGCTAGGATGCAGACTCCTGTTATAGATAACATTCTATCAATTTCAGTCATTAGAGACTCTTAGTAATTAAGTAATTAAGGTAATTGACTTAATTCTTTGGCATCTCTGATTGTCATCTCTCATTTCACCTTCTCAACTCCCTGGGGAGTATATAACCCAAGCTGTCGGCTCCAGCACAACGAAGGTTAAACTGGATTTACCGTAACAAAACATTTTTACTCTTGAAAAAAAAAAAACCCATTAATTTCTTGAGACGTCTTCTCCAGCAAGTACAGCACAGAATAGCTGGGAAGAGGATAGACAGATTACATAGAGCAAACCATACCCGTATCAAGTTCACAACGCAAACACACTTATTGGTTTAAATATTGACAAAGATCCATGCACAAGTATTTTCTTATCTCCGTCAACAGCCCTATTCACATACAGACTGGGACCAGTGGACAAGACCCAGACAACAGAGCCTATATTAGGGGCCACCTGTCTTCACCTTAGCCTAATTATCGTACACACAGATCACGAACCACCAGGAAGAACAGTAATTGAAGAGATTGACCTTGACCTCGAAGATAACAATAATTAATAGCCAGGATGGGGAATGTTATATGGGTTCATCTGCTTTCTTTTTGCATAGGGAATAAGAAACTGCTATTTATCATATTAATAATAAGAAACTGCTATTTATCATATTAATAATAAGAAACTGCTATTTATCATATTAATAATAAGGCCATAGCTATTTGATTATGGTTTACAGATCTGGCAACCCAATTTTTTTTCTCCAGTTTGCGAAATATTCTGTCGACAGTGTTAAAGATTTGAAAATAAGTGTGCATTCAAATCTGAAATATTTATATGCACCGATGTTTAGAATAATTGTTGACAATTGTATTTATTTTCTGTAAACTGACCATTCATAATCTCCAATTATTATTATTTTTATATTGGACCCAACCGACTGGCCAAAATATCAAATTATAATATTTATTTATATTTTCAACCGCCTGAGCCAAAATTATCACAGAAAAATCTGTAAACCAGGGAATCAAATAACCAGAGAAAAAAAAGTCAGATAGATTAAATATCCGTTATTATTCTATCCCTTATGAAATGAAATGTTGATCTTTGAGTATCTGGCGTCTCCATATGAAGACTCAAATACTCATAAACCTTGTTAATATTGCATCATGATGTAATACTACACGAGCATATTGTCTCGTCTAGCTCGTGCAAGATGCATGTTTGATATTAACCCTCTCCCTACTGGATTTGGCACAAGCAGTGCTGTTTAGGGCATTCCCAGTTGCCTTCAGCATGGAGAGGGTTAATAATTTGTGTGTATTTCAAAAGCTTGCTATATTATTACCCCTGTCAATGGATCAATGTGCACTCATTTCACCTTCTCAGCACCCTGGGGAGTATACAGCCCAAGCTGCCAATTAAGGCACTAGAAGGTTTTACATTCACAATTCCATCACATCCTACCGGAGACCCATTCACAGCTGGGTAGACTGGAGCAGTGTGGATCACCGCGCTTATGAATTGTATTGTAATGACAATGCAGACGGTGTTCCAACACTGGCGAACCAATAAACAACCGAGTCACCCTGTTTCATGCCATCCAACACCCACCTCCCACACATTGCCCGACTGTCACACCCTTCACACATATCCCACTTCACCGTACTCTTACACCCATATCCTGCACCATACTCCTCCCATACCCTGTCCCACATTCCTTCACCACACCCTCCTCCATTTGCCCCACCCTGTACTCCCAACTCCCTCATCCCAGCAACACTCCACTCTTACTGCCCAACCACCCACCACTCGGAGGTGAAGTAGACAGGTGAAGAAGATGTGTCTGAGGTGGTCAACTTCTATCGGAGGTGAAGTAGACAGGTGAAGACAATTGTGTGTGAGGTGAAGAAGATGCGTCTGAGATGAAATCAAACTTCTATCAGAGGTTAAGTGGACAGGCGAAGACGTATCCGAGGTGGTCAACTCCTATCAGAGGTGAAGTGGACAGGTGAAGAAGATGTATTGGAAGCGAAGTCGACGTCTACTCACCTGTGACCACTGAGTCTGCTTCGTCCATCCTTGGCAGCGTTTATTTCGTCAACAATCTCCTGGGACTGAAAAATTACAGGCATACGATGTATAATTATTATTAATTTATATCAGAAGGGAAGAAAATAGTATTTCACAAGCAATGTGGAGCAGAACACCAGAAAAGGTCAACACAAAATAGAAAACAAAGCCATGTTGGTAAATATTATCATATTCGTTACAATTCTGCCCTTGGTTATCAAACCAACTTCATGGAACTTCCAGCTACAGAGTGACGGGATGGATCAGCAGTCTTACAGTCCCATGCAACGGCCCGGCCCCACCATGGACCGCCCCCACCATGGTAGAAATCTCCTTGCTCAACCACCAACCTGCATCATCGATTTATCCACAGTATTCCCTCATTTATCCACAGTATTCCTCATTTATCCACAGTATCCCTCATTTATCCACAGTATTCCCTCATTTATCCACAGTATTCCCTCATTAGTAATCCCTCGTAGAGTAATGAATGCCTTGAATGAATCCGGTCTACATAATGTCCAAAAGCATAACCCACACGTCATTGCTACATTATACCATTACCACTACAGACACGGAACGCAAGACCCGACCTGGACCTGTGATGACACGGCCAGATCTCGGGACCAACCATGTGACCAGAGTTGGAAAGGTTAATTAATAAAAATGCAAAAATCCCTGATTGATGATCGTTAAGACATGAAAACATTATTTTTACTGCCTTTAGCACAAGACTGACTTCGTTGATTTAATTATTAATGCTTTATGCTTCTGAGGGGAATATTTTACCCATATGCGATGACAAATGAGTTCATAGAAGTCAGGGTTAAGACCCTACTGGCGATGGGTTAAAACATTCAAATCATTCCAAGGTTTGCTGGCAGGTATGACTGGCTTATTTGACTAGAGGCACCTACAGTATATATCCTAATTCAGTTAACTGTAATAGGTCAACATCTACATAAATATCCAGTCCCACAGTAAACATCATCATTTTCTCTCCACAAGTATTAAAATATAAATATTTTGACACCAAAAAATATAAATAAAATTACCTAAATAATTTTAAATGGTTTTAATAACATAAAATTAAAAAAATTAACCAAAAATTTTAACAAGGGACAGGGGAAAATGATTTAACAAGGTTATTTTAGCATGTACGTACAGGCGTTTTAATACTTTGGAATATGTGCAGGTCTCCGTGGTTGTTTTTTCGGCGTGGGTCTTCAACGACGGTGAACAGGATGAGGTTGTTGTAGACCTCACGGCGGTCGTTCTTGAACACGGCAGTGGGGCCCACGCAGCATTCGATCGGGAACTTCTCCAGCTCCTCCTGAAAACAGAACACAGAACATTTCAGATTACAGCGGAACATTCAAGTGATAGTGGAACATTCAAGTGATAGTGGAACATTCAACCAGGGTTCCTGCACCTTTCAGCCAATCAAATTTAAGACCATTTTAAGACTTTTCAAGAACAATTTTCAGAAAATGTAATACTTATATCTGCAGCAAATAAAACGTACAAATTTAATTGAACATGTTTATTTTTAAAAAGCTGTTGAAAAAAACGATTGTGTTTGAATAATTAGAAAATTATGATTTGAAAAAATTAGTCATGTTTGTATTTTTAGGGTTGGAAAAAAAAGTATTATCGCTGAATAATTTAGGTGTTTTAATTATTAGACGGTTAGAATTATTATGGTAATTATGGGTATATTATGGTAATTACAGGTATATTTGGAGCCTTTGAGCAGTAACAAAAGTGGACAATTCAACCAAACTGACACTTTTAGTTTAACTAATAGCGGCACTGCAAACGGAAACCGAGTTACCGGGGACAGGCTAGTTCTACTTCCTGTACAAACACGACCCACACTTCCAGACCTGACGCCAGTCGTACCCCAGGGATTACGCAGAGTGCAAAATCACTGGTCTTTTATTTACCTTCAATCTCACTCCACTGTTTACACGACGGTCCAAAAAAATCTTAAGACAATGTTGATTATTGACAGGGTCGGAGATTAACGGTAATTACGAATTGATGGGGGTGTTTGTGAAATTCCTCGAGAAGTCAACTTGGCCCCAGCTGACGAGACAGCAGATGAGGTCATGCCATTGCAATGTCCGAAATCTCAAGGAAACCGAGAAATTCCCAACGGAGGATCTACCTTGGGGGATATTTGGTCAACCGTAGCACCATGTAACATTCAGTCAACCATAGCACTACACAAAGCTGACATACTGTTTCCATGCAAGTATTTCGGCTGGTGTTGGAAACGAACCCCCACAGATACAGCATTAACATATCATTGTTTGATTGTAAAAAATGTAATGCCAGTAATGACATTTTGATCAGGACACTGAGAATAGACGGTAGTGACTCAGCTATTGAGAGATGGGCCTTGATTATGCTCTATTTTCATCATTACCTTACAGAAATCTCTTTACGATTGCAGAGCATTGAAAAAATACATGGATGTATTAAGGATTAGTCACTTTCAAGCTTATTTCACTCCTTGTAGGACTTACATGTTTTTTTGTGTGTGTTTTTTGTTAAAATTGGGGTTTAAGAGTCGCTTTCAAGATTCTTTCACTTATATCACGGCTTGTCAGTTTAGGGCAGGAGGAAACCTGCAACATCCGTAG
>JAUTBT010011368.1:0-23983 GCA_032361225.1 Lepetodrilus schrolli
TAATTGTTGACGCATTTATGTCCAAAATCTTGAGGTCGCATTAAATTAGTGACGCATTAATTTCCTGATTTACAGTACTCTATAGTGGCGACACAGTAGTACCTGTTTTATCCAGTATGACTATTTGGCGAAGGATTGTGTTCATTGAATTTGTGCTGCCGTAAGTTGTAAGCACTTGTATATGGTAAACACGTAGTGGTTATCCTGTATGAGCTCAGTTAATGATATAAACCAGTGTTGACTACATATATGCGCTTCATTTATCATCATAACATGCACGTGTACGCAATCTACTAAAATTAAAATAAATGCTCGTTTGCTAGATTTACAATGATTGCTAATTATAAGTAGCACCATTCATGAATAATGTAACGTATCTGTGTCTGGCTGTGATACGATGCTCCTACGTATACTGGTCTCGGCCTTTGGCTTAGTCGGTAGAGCGTGGGACTCGCAATCCAGCAACTCGGGTTCGAATCCCAGGATCGGCAGTTGCCCTGTTTCACTTGGTACCCGCGATTAGTGGTCCTGTTTTAATTGGTGCCCACGGTTGAAACAGGACCACTGCCGATCCTAGGATTCGAACGCGGCTACATATCTATGCACGTCCTTTAGCACTGTTACTTGTTCCAGGTTTATTGGCATCATCTATCCCATCAAGGCTCACATTCTGTGCAGCAGACGTCGGATCGCCTGTGTCGTCGGCTTCATCTGGCCCTCCGCCATCTTGTGTGGATCCCCGACACTGCTCTACAACACGGTGACGAGAGAGAACCCTCACAGCTACTTCAAGTACTGCATCCTTCACTTCCCTTCCCACCGCCGGTTCTACAGCCTGCTCTTCCGGTACAGCGAACTCGTCTTGTTTTACGTCTTGCCTCTAGCGATACAGTGCACGTTGTACGCCGTAGTGTCTAAGCACCTCTTCCTTGGCTCGGAGAAGTTGCACCGTCGACTGATGTTCCTGGACGAGAACGGCACCGCCAAGGAGAGAACGTCTGAAGCCTTGCAGGCAAGGAAGGGAGTGGTGAAGATGCTGATTATGAGTGTGATTGTTTACTTCATCAGTTACTCACCCAACCAGGTGCTGCTCATATACCACACGTTCAACACATCCTACTTCGAGGAGAGCTGGACGTTCCAGGTGTTCGTCATGATCATTGGGTACATCAACTCGGCAGCGAACCCGATTCTCTACAGCATCTTCAGTCAGAACTTCCGCAATCGCTTCAACATGGCAGTGTGTTACATTAAACGTAGGGTGCAGAAAGCTTCTCCTAGAAGACAATCCACGTTCAGCAACAGCTCCAGGTTTGGTCGGCTGACGAGTCTGGTGCCGTCCGCAAACACTGACCTGTGACTAGTTGTGCGATGGAATCCTCGTGGCGGCAGATGACGGTCAATTGGACCAGATTTGGACGGATGAGGAACTTTATGCTGTCTGACATTTATGGTTGGTGACTAACTAGGTTGGCGTGGCAAGACGGCAAGTGACTCTCAACAGTCAGGCGTTCCAGAACTGGAAATACTAGTACATAGTACCTTCAGCGATGTCAGAGCTGCTGATAGGTGTACCGTCGGACTCCCAGAGCTACGTGTTGCCGTGTTTAAGTTCTGTTTTTTGGTCTACAGCTGATCTCTGCGCCTGTTTACGAGTTGGTCGATTGTTAGGAAATCGACCGTGAAGAGTCGGATGGTGACACTCTCATCTACCTAGTACCTGTCACATTCTGTCGTGCCAGACGAATGATATTTGTAAAAGATATTTGGAAATAATCCTGCAGATCATACATATACATGCCTACCTAATGTAGGCTACATGTAGACTTTACGATGTGGTTTCGTTAACAGTGATGACTGTACGATGAAAGTACGATGACAGATGTGTGACAACGACTGATCTGGTGACAACGGATGTTGAGTTCGGACTATTGCGGGTTAACTACTGAATATTAATCCAAATATCGAGATATGTCGTTACAGTTTTGTAAGTAGGGAAGATATGTAACAACAACAAAGACATTGCATACTAAGTGTAGTAACTGAAATTCTATTCAGATTGTGAGAGAGTGGTATTGCTGGATCACTCCGGATGTCGAGTTAAGTTATATTGCATGTTAAGTTTATGAATTGTATTTTAACCCCAGATGCCGCGAATATGCTGGTTGACTTCATATATGTCTATTATGTACTTGTATGTCAGTGTATATAAAGGTGTTATTACGGGTTGTGGGTTTGCGAAACTATTACTTAACTATGTTTGAACATA
Organism: Lepetodrilus schrolli; assembly: GCA_032361225.1. Taxonomy (NCBI): domain Eukaryota; kingdom Metazoa; phylum Mollusca; class Gastropoda; order Lepetellida; family Lepetodrilidae; genus Lepetodrilus; species Lepetodrilus schrolli. The sequence goes on from JAUTBT010011368.1 coordinate 2,270, forward strand.
CCACATTATATTTTTCTACTCTAGGACAACCGGTTTACCGAGTTCAAATACTCCACTACTCATGATGGTGACACGTATATCACATACACCTGTAGTAATAACCATAGGTTGTATTTGAATGGAATGGTTCGATAATTATGTAGTATGTGTAGCTTGTTTGAGCCGGGTTTGAGTTCATGTGGATATCATAAATATCAGCTGTCAACTCTACGGTAACCTTTAACTCCACCCTTAGCAATGGTGTCTATGGCGACGGTTGGAGTCAAGATTTATAGAGTCACACTGTGCCCTGATCAATATTAAAAAATAACTCCCTTCCAAGACGAATCAGAATCGTGATATTTAGCACGTTGCTATTTAATTGGTTTTACTATTATTCTGCAGTAGAAACAGCAACTGAGTATTCATCTTGTTATACAATTTACTCAACTGGGTTTCTTTTTCTGTCTGCAAGAAGATACACTGAACATCGTGATTACACGTATGAGATTTACCTTCTTTGTGTACATGTTTTGATATTAGAGTTTTAGCATAACGTGTTAACGTAAATGAAGACATCATCTAACACTCGCTGTAAGCCTCAACAAATATCGCTGTCTTAATGTCGTTTGATGGAATGTCCCTAGCAAATGTTGAGTAATATATGTTTTTACTGTCTGTATACATATACATATAGACAACGGAACACTGTCAATGAATCACTGGCCGTGAAATGGCAGCCTAAATTACATCAACATGGAATTAGTTTCCAATTACTGAGCCCACCCTGAACCCTCATTGTTGATCCAGTACATGAATTATTGCTGACTGGTACCTGTCGGCAGTCAGATAGTATATGTAATTGTGTTTTAGTTGTTGTATGGTGCAGGAAGCTGATCGTCGTTCTGGAATTCTACATGTTCACGTCGTAGTATGTGTTCTACACCACGTTGAAGTGACGCCAGCGAGACAGACCGCCAACACCAAGACAGCGTCATACATCTCTGAATGGTCAAGACTGGAATCAAATTAACTTAGATTGATCGTTAAAATTAAAACGTTATCCGAAAGTCACGTGTAAACTGACTAATGTGTGAAACGCCATACTCTCGCATGTGTATCTGCCCACAGTGGGCATTCATCCCACTCTAGATCCAGAACATGTAATTCCATTCATCAGCAACAACAGACGAATTAGAAAGTTTACAAAGTATCTGTACTCTTGGGATACACACATAGAACACACACGTATACACATATAGTATCCAGCTTATTCCATTCCAAAAACCTACACGTCATAATGTATTTCATCTGTTTGAATTAATAAAATCAATAAAAGCGAAATAATACAAGCCCTTGTGTTTTCTTCTACCTTGCTTCTGATTCGATTGTTAAGACAATATAAGCAATCACGTGAAGGTGAACACATCAAGAGGACGATGAACACATCAAGAGGAGGATGAACACATCAAGAGGAGGATGAACACGTTGTAACCAGGCGTTCCTGCGGCCAATACACGTAGGCGGACCTGGGAGCTGTGGCTAGTTTAGCTAGCAACGGAGATACATAAGGTTTAACTTGTAAGTGGAATCGGATCTAATTTGGATTTCTTTTGTAATCTCTCGAATCTGTATTGAACTCGCTGTGAGCTTCACAAACTGGTTGTGATCTTAAGTTGATCATGTCGGAAATTTAGAAACACTGCGAAGCCTAACGAACCAATGTGGGTATTGAATTGTCCAATAACGTCGACCCAGAGAACGGGAACTGTCTGGCAGCAACTTCAAACAGTCTTTCGGTGAAATAGTGTGGCGTCAGTGCATTATTTGAACAGCATTGTTAGAAGGCATCGTGATTAAGTTAAACGTCCTGGTTATGTTTGAGGTGGAATAATTGTATCACAGCTTATTGGCGGACATAGCCTAGTCTTCCGTGCACATCTCCATGTATAAGCGAATATATGAGTGGGCAAATTGAATGGACCATTCCAGATTTCCATAACGATCTATTTGTTTTATGTTATTGTACAGGTCATACGCTCATACTCGTAATACAGGTAGTGCAATTCTACATGTCATGCACGTCATACAATTATACACGTCATGCACGTCATAAATTCTACATGTCATGCACGTCATACAATTATACATGTCATGCACGTCATACAATTATACATGTCATGCACGTCATAAATTCTACATGTCATGCACGTCATACAATTCTACATGTCATGCACGTCATACAATTATACACGTCATGCACGTCATAAATTATACATGTCATGCACGTCATACAATTCTACATGTCATGCACGTCATACAATGCACGTCATGCAATTATACATGTCATATGCCATAAATACTGAGCCACTTTGAAAACGCAATTACTGATTTTCGTCATATTGTTATTTCCTTTGTAGCCACATTGGAACTATCAGTAAAATATGTTCTCTTATTACCATATACCATATTAAAAGTTAACATACACACTAAACTACTTGTAATATGGATTTTTGTTTCATTTTGAAAGTGCAAAACCAATACCTTGACACATTGAAAAATCAGGATTTAGTTTGAATTTTTTCACTGCGAATATGGGACGGCTTAATAACGGTGACAAGGAGAGAACTTTGGGCATCTTAATGAGTGAAATATCACTGTGGCAGTGCGTTGTAACGGTACAACCAACGGGTCAACTTCCGTTTACTACGCCCAGACAGGACTGACAGATGCTACGGAACCATCAACGATACCGCTTCTTTTCCGCTCCAAAGGCGGCTAGTGAGACTGTTGGACGTCATGGGAAGGTCATACAAGACCACTGAAGACTGAGATCGTGTGTTCATAATGAGGCGCTGACACTCGGTATTGACGAAACCTGGCAGTGCACTCGCACTTGAACTTTCAGTACAAGTTGCTTTGTATAGTTTATCTCCAATGTTTCAGTTTTGATATGCTATAAAATATTTCTATGCAATACTTATTTTTTCGAATTTTTATATCAGTTTTAACTTGCAATTGCGTTTTCAAAGTGTTTCAGTATATGTCAATCATCTTAGACTCGTACAAGTAATGTATATCTCATATAGCTAGTTCATACCCATATAGTTAACCGTTGGTAGATCTCGACTAACAAAGTCAGGGGAAGATAGTGGAAGAACGACACATGTAACAGATTCCTAACGGTAACGGATTCTCCAGCAACGGAACTTCACCTTTGTGTGCAGGCTGACTGCGTCACTACCACGAGGTACTGTTGAGAGTTCTCCCTCTGCAAGGACTTGGTATGGATAACATTGGAGGTGTAGTGGCCAGAGTCTGCAGTCAGAATTAGAACAGAACACTTACGTTTTATTCTTGTTTAAAGTGGAAAATAAACTTTTGGTGAGTACAGTGTTTTTCTGACATATGTTTACCTTTATGTGTGTGTGTGTGTGTGTGTGTGTGTGAGAGAGAGAGAGAGAGAGAGATAGAGAGATTGTGTGCGTGTGTGTTTGTGTGTGTATGTGTGTCTTTGTGCGTCTGCTAATGTGAGTACTGCTGTGTGTACTGAAGTGTCATCGTACGAATGCAAACACCATCTAGGTCGACCTAACCTGCAAGCATCAGCACCAGTCTTATGACGGTGACATCCAAATACTCCCCAGATTTGTCGATATGATACCATTTGTTTTCAGTATGGTTATTAACGACATCTCACATCTATAACATGGAACTTGTAACATTTAGTGTTACTGGCACTCGGACACCCCCACCTACCATATGTGTGTGTGTGTGTGTGTGTGTGTGTGTGTGTGTGTGTGTGTGTGTGTGTGTGTGTGTGTGTTTGAGAGAGATAGAGAGAGAAAGAGAAAGGAGATAGAGAAAGGAGATAGAGAAAGGAGAGAGAGAGAAAGATAGATAGAGAGAGAGAGAGAGAGAGGGGGGGGAGAGAGAGAGACGAGTTGGGATGGTGGTAGTTGGAAGGAAAGCTCTCCGATTTGAATTCTCAATTTACACCACAATAGTAAATAATGGTGTACTAATTTGACTGAACAATGATTCTACAGCGGCTTCATCCACTTGCATTGACTCATGGTAAGTTGATCATCGTCCTATTATATGTTAATAGCCTCACTAGACAAGAAAACATTGAAACGGATGGATCGGTAACTACTGGTAACATATATACAGACACCAAATAAATGTCATTATAACTGAATTAAAGTTTTCGTATACAAAAACAACATATACAATAATTGCATTCGTATACAATAATAATACATGCCTATCAAACTATGCAGAGGAAGACACTGCACATTCCCGGGAGAGATTTGGGAAATGGCAGTTATTTAATGGAATCAATGTGCATAGCACCATATTATCCGTGAGAGTTTCCTATTTCTTTTGAATTAAAGGAAGAAGACCCAGATAATTATGTACATGTACGTTCTACGACTGACAGATATGGATTATGGACGATGTGTTGCTCAGGCAGCAGGTATTTCCGGTTGTCGTGTGTCACTCTACGTACACGCGATAGATGTCAATCTCTCTTCTTCGGAGTGACATCATACAATAGCATGATCATGAGTGGTCGCGCTGCACACTGGAGGCTCGTCACAAACAGCTACAACAGTAGCTTCTAGTCAGGGCATATCCGTGATGACAGTATCCAGCATCTGTATATATGTTGCAATGAATCTCTTTAATTATTTAACTTTGGTATAGTAGTTCGGAATAAGTATGAAGATATTCAGTTAACTTCGGGAACAATGTGCGGTGTCGCTCATGGTTCCCAAAGTTATAAAGTACAGGCCAAGAAAAAGAAATGAAGACATATGCAAGAACTCATGATCATGGCATTTGCATTAACTAGCTTCACTTGAACCAAATGATTGGACTGCATTCGTAAGAACTGCTCCAAGCCCACAACGCACATGTCTGTAGTATTTTATAGGAAATACGAATCCAAATCAAAAAGTTAATTTAAAAAGTTGAAATAGCTCACTGTCGCATAATGGTTGATTGATACCCAGTCAGAAGTGATACGTTCAGTAGGAAATGATGTCACCTTGAAGGGATGTCAATGCTTCAGCGGGGGTATCTATGTAATCACTGTAATTTGTGTTCAGTCAACGTAGTTATACCATGCAATACTACGCTGAACGCCTCTATGTAGTTAATGACTAGTACATGAATATCATATGCAATGCTCTTTAAATCGTATGTCTTCAAAATACTCATTGATACCTTACTTTGCTATAATTAATATTATGTTATCGAAAGGAATGTGTGTGTGTGTGTGTGTGTGTGTGTGTGTGTGTGTGTGTATATATATATATATATAGAGAGAGAGAGTGAGTGAGAGATAGAGAGAGAGAAAGAAGGGTAATATCACCCTCGCGTCTTCCATATAAATTACATAAACAGGAATTCACAAAGGTAATATAATCTAAGACGTACACAAATATTATTGTTACGTTAATAAACGAATGTTGTTGTACTGTATAGTAAAAAATTAACGCGAAATTTAAATTAATTTCATATCAAAGACATTAAGGATGAGAGTATATTTATTGCACAAAAGCAATTTTATGTCAATGTCATTCTTTAATGAGAAATATTACACTTCATTAATCTGTTTCCAGTGAATGCCTCAGACAAGCTCTGGACTTTGCTCATTCCTATTTATAATAATAATAACAATGTATTTAGCATCCCCATGGAGACGTTGCACTTACTGTACTATATGACTATTTAAAGGTGCATGGTTGTTTGATCTATGCATGATTATAATTGAGAGACGGAAGCACTGTCTTGACATTTTAAGTGTTGTTATATTCCACTCAATACATGATTCATCATGTTCTATCCGAATGCTTTTTGTTCAATTTGTATGGGAAGTTTAATTGAAAATACTAGTTGTTTTTGTCTGCACTAAAAATATCCCTACTGACAGCGCAGATCCGAGTCATACTGCACGTCTTTGAAAACATAGCTGACAGTGAATCTATGCCAAGACATGACAGAATCTAAATACTTTACTCCGCCCTTTGTGCCTTATTACGGATGATGAACTTCCGATGGACCTGGTTGTGAATTTTGCCATTCACTTTGTTAACCGGATTGTCTATTGTCGAGGCAGGACATTTAATGTACGGGATTGAAGTTACGTACATGATGATGTGGTGGAGTTCACTGACTAGCCAGCTGGGAGTCTTACATTAACATCTCCGATTAGTGTACTCCGTGAAGATGCACGAAAAAATATGTACGGGTTGGCTAGGAATTCATTCTCTCTCTTCAGTCTTCTCTCTCTCTTCTCTCTCTCTTTTCAGTTTTGTCTCTCTTCTCTCTCTCTTCAGTCTTTTCTCTCTTCTCTCTCTCCCTCCCTCTCTCTCTATGCTCTCTCTTCAGCATCTCTCTTCAGCTTCTCTTTCTCTCTCTCTCTTTTCTCTCTCTTTTTCTCTTTCTCTTCTCTCTCTCTACTATCACTCTCTTCTCTCTATCTTCAGTCTTCTCTCTCCCTCCCTCTCTCTCTATGCTCTCTCTCTCTCTTCAGTCTTCCTCTCTTCAGTCTTCTCTTCTCTCTCTCTTTCTTTTCTCTCTCTTTCTCTCTATCTCTCTCTTCTCTCTCTCTCTTCTCTCTCTCTCTCATGATATTCGAATGAAAATATTTCACGACACCAGACTAATTACTACCTCCACACACGAGGAATGTTTCCTGATTGTAAGTCTTAGATACTTGTATATTCTTGACATAATGGATACTTTGGCAAATTGCACTCTGCCTACACGGATTATGTGACTATGATATGCATTTGTGTGGTTCGCGAAAGTGATTGAAAATCTAAGCAGGGCACGTTGTCCAACGTTGTTCAGGTGGTTAATGTCTGGCTAGCTAATGTAGTTAGTATATCTGTTGTCAAGAATACAGAAGCCAAAGGAATGTTTTTCATATATTAGATTTAAAGCACTGGCTCATCTCTGCTTCTGTACTAGAAAAATAATCAATTACATCGTGAATTGCATTTCAGAATTGCAAAGTATTCCAGAACGTTATAAAAAAAAACTACGAAAGTCAATCAACACGGTGAAACTTGTGTTATCTAAATCTTGGTGTATTTATGGTAAACTTACGGGTAGTTATTGTAAACCTCCTAGCGGTATATATGCGCATAACTAACACGAGGAATATGTAATGTTGGTTATAAAAAAGCACTGTGATATATTGAAGATCAATGAGATAATAACAGAGTTGCGATCGAGGCAGATTACATAAATGATAGCACACACGATCTATGACGCAATTTTCGGGATTTACTGTAATTTGTCACGCAGCGGGGAACATTACATAGCACTGTAAACTGTCAATACGTCATATGGCTGTGTCTATAGAACCACAATATTCTCGTCAGTTCACATGATTACATAATTTTTACCATAAATAATGTTCGGGAAGTACAAATAACATAGGTTGTGACGTTTATCTTCGAGTAGAACATGTGCACACAATGTAACCGAACGTAGACAGAATTACGTCGCTATCCTGGGTACTAATCCTACTTTTATCGGCTATATAAACCATTTTAGAAAGTGCTGTTTGAAGCATATTGCATGCATTTCGTGCATGCAAATGTCTCACGCTGTAATTTTTACATATTCCTGGTTAGATTCCGCACGTGGAACAATGTTTATTCCAAATGTTCTGAATTGTATATACATGCGCTAGTTCAGGCCAAGACATGGTTACAGATGCATATAGGTTTGTGTAACGTTGATGAATAAAACCAAGAAGAAAGTATATAACATGGATTGTGTTTAGTTTGTTGAAATACTTAAACGATGACATATTACATCGAATTTAGCTCAGATAGGGTACATTATCTCGATGGTGCAAGTGTGCACCTCCTAACACCCCACCCCACTATCCACCCCCCACCCCCACCCCCTCATCACCACCATCCTGTGACCCAGTGAGACATTCATTTGTCATCAGGCAAGATGACCGCTGATATCGACCAAAGTGCCCATGTCAATGATGAACCACACCGACCAGTGATAACGAATCTGAAAGGCGACACGGTAACCATTCTGCATCGAAGGCGCGGCGTCCCGCGGGAATACCTCTTAGTGTAGCAACCTTTGCGCCAACACACAGCAACATCATCGTACAGACCATCACTGGACTGGACTGCGATTCAGCCGCTCGTCGAATCAGTCGTGGAATATGAAAATAAAGTATCCGTTAACACAGTGGACCACTGTTGATGTTGTCTTGTAATCAGAAGCTTAAGCTATACCTCCACATGACAATGGACTCTCCCATTCATTACTGTGAAAATGGGAGAAATTTCACCTACGTCTTTCTACAAGCTCACATGGATTTATGAACGGAAACATGTTCAGCATAGCAATTACGTATCCCTTTCTTCGTCTATAATCGAAACTTACGCCTACTTTCATCGCGTTCACCAGAATTAACCTGGTAGAAGTCCAAACAATATACTAGATCACCATGTACTGATATTAATGAATATGCGCATGTCGTATCCTTCCATGACTGATATTATTTTTGTCCGAATTGCAAATGTAATTGTAATTGTATTTGTAATATATGTGTAATTGTAAGCATAAGGGACAATTTCAGGTGTAAGTTACATTAGTAGGTGCACAAATTAATGTGATATTTGTTAACGTCAAAGTGCCGTCAGCTAAAATAGGACAAACACTGCCAAGGTTGCAGATGCTGGTATGCCTGCTTCATTTGAATTCTTGAGCATCTATAATGCAATTATAAAGCGTGTGGCTCAGGTACATTATTATACACGTGTAATGTTGTACGACCCGTGTGTTTGTATTCATTGACTGATGTACACTATTTGTATTCAATACAATGTATATGATGCAGGTACATCATGCATTTGACAAAAGCACATATGACTGAATGAGGCACACTATAATATGTGATTACCATTTGTCTAATTATACTCTACTATACAATGCATTTGATTGATATAATTGGTGTGAGTTAGATATATACAACATCGTACACGCATTAGAAACACGATGCAGACACTCGAAAAGAATGGCATTTTCTGATAATCTACAGTATTCTGACGACTTCTTAATTGTGAAGACTTACTATCGTTTCTACTCGGTTATCATTACCAGTATATCGCTTATTAATTAACAAACATGAAAACTTGAATGGTTTTACTAGATATTCTTGGTTAGACTGGCGACTGGAACGACACACAAGTAATGCCATCACTGGCTTGGAGCCAAGAACAACAGACCAGGGACGTCGTGGACGGCTGGAGGCGTTAGACAACGGATGAGGTAAGACTTCATCTGATGGAGAGAAAAAACCACATAAGGTAGGATTTATCTGTATTTATATTGAACCGGGACGGACGACACATGACACCAGCTCGAATAGAATGTCATTCTTGAGATTCGAGAATAAGTTTGGAAGTTGTTAAAATTGGAGACGTACTTCAACATCCGAAGAACCATTAGCAGCGACAACATCCTTTGAATATATGGCACCGTTAAGGGGCGTTTACACGATAAGTCTATCTCGTGAGACCTGCGGCATATACTAGTAACTGTCTGATAAGGAATCTTAAGGAACACCGTTTAGACAGGTATTGATATTTTGCTAAGTCTTACTTCCATAAGTCAACAAAATGAAGTGAAGTCCGTGCGAAATTGTGAGAGTAGAACTAGAAGCTTTGAACCTGTCTACACGGTAAGTTGTCTTATGAGACAGTTATGTAACCCAGGTCTCATGAGACAGACTTACCGTCTTACCGTCATTAAGCATGCTACCGTGTCTGCCTAATTACATGTGTTGGAATTAAAACTATAAATTTCACCTATTTATGCATTTGCCGAATCTTGTCACAGCAGAAATGCCTCTTTTTAGGAATGAGGTTGGCAGTGTAGGAACAATATAATGGTGTAACTATTCAGGTCTCAATTCGATAGTTTAAACCACGACACTGATCATATGTTAGACAATGCCACCATTAGACCACATCTAATTTGTAGTTCGACCTGTTGTACTCCTGATACCAGACACTTCCATGTATTGCTTGATCCTAAGTTTTGTACTCTCTCTCTCTATCTCTCTCTCTCTCTCCCTCTCTCTCTCTCTCTCTCTCAAAGATCTCTCTATCCCTCTCTCTCCTCTCTCTCTGAAAGATCTCTCTCCTCTCTCTCTGTGAAAGATCTCTCTCTCTCTCTCTTAAAGAAACAAACATGTCAATTTGGCACAAATTATAACGTATGTGATCCTTGAGTTGAACACCAAATTGAACCATTTCTAACGCAAAATATCTCAGTAGTAGGTAAGTCATCCTTTCCTGTGACCTCATTAATCGTGCACGGAAGGACATAAAACGACGGTGAAGTCGTTGTATGCTCCACCATACTGCAGAGCACCTTGTACCGATGGCCACTGCTAAGCAATATCCTCTCAATAAAGCAAATTGAAAGCTTGGGGAAATTGCAGTCTCGCTATGTCGATGGCGGATGCCACGAGAGCTAGTTTATGGTGTTTGCTCTTACTGGGACTTGTCTGTTTAAATGAAGACGTCTAGATATCCGTGTTAGCCTTTATATGCCATATGTCGGATACACGAAGCATGGGCGTAATGAAATGAGGTAATGTCGGATTACGGTGGTGTTGTAGTGAAGTGAGGTCATGTCGGATTAGTTGAAACATCGGGGTCAGCCAGAGTCATCTCCTCTGTTCGAACACGCTTAAGGACATTCCAGTGTGTCCGTGACATAACATCTAGTTAGCACGTCAGCCAGTTCTGCCTTTCGGATGGCAGTTACGAGTGCATTAAACCAGAGAAAGATTTAATTCAACAATTCAGCAATTATATGCCGTAAATTTTCTGAATGAAAGCCTTGCAGGAGAGGTATGCAATGTTTATATTACAAAATAATCCTCTTTAAAGAAGCAAGATCATACTTGCAAGTATTTTTGTATATGTTTTGTATATTTTTATTTTTATTTTTCTAAATAATATTAATAGTTAATAACATATTTTTTTTTTAATCTATCAATACTGTAAGACACTGTATCGCCAATGCAAATTAGGTCTTTCCCAACAGTGCTCTGTTCTAAATATAGAATATTCGCGCGGACGTCGGAGAAGACATTTGAGTCCGTGGAAATCCAGCATTTTTTTTAAAACCGTTTAGGTCCTGTATACTGCCCTATCACAGATACAACTTAAACTCGGAGTGGTAAGATGTCGTTTCTTTCATCATGCACATGTCGTTCAACGACAACAGCTCACATCAAACACCAAGAAAGAAAATCACTGCTGTCAATATTATTCTCTGTCACGGATAAACATCCACTTGTCGATATATGAACCAGAGAGATATTGTAATGTATCATGAGCTCAATTGTTGTTCTTACGCGATAATTTCAGCAGCTGGTAGAAAAGAAAAAAATACCAATGTGAATGCATATTTTGGTTCTGTGCGGAGATTTCTGTGACGTCACAACTACCGGCGCGGCCGCCCTTTGGGGGGGGGGGGATCAGAACATACAGAACAGAACGGAAGAGAAGATATAAGGATACAGATCAAACATACGCTGATATCTACATCCATAGCATCAGTAATTCCCTCGAACAGGGCAGTCCGTTGGACAAGTAGTTGCTAACAGGAAAATATTTTATGTATGTCAATACCGTTTGCGACAATGCCACACTCATATTCTCTAGATGGTTTCTTACGACTGGATAACTTTACTAGAAATGAATATGCTCTGAAATTATATGGGTTGTCCAGAGCTAGTATCCACAGTCTGTGTTAATGTAATCCATTAAAATGAAGCTGAATACGGCTAAGTTCTGGTCTGTAGTTAATTGATTCCTTTATGCGTTCTTCATCAGCATCGGGTAAAGTATTACTAACAATCTTCTTCCAAGCATGTCTCACATGTCGGGGAAAGATTGTTCCTTCAGAATATGTAATAACCCCGATTGTGACTATTATTCCCTATGCAAGTATGATCTTGCCTCTTTAATATCGAGGCTTTCTTTTATCTCTCTAAAAGTGAAATTCATATATGGGGTGTGTTAAATAACAGCTTTTATACAATCCCATGAGCAGTGCCTACTGTGGAATTAAATAAAACATCATTAAACTATTTGGAGATGTATGATGACGGCCTTCCTTGAATCCCGTGGAGATGCTTCCTACACTCAACCATACTCCACAGCAGGCCCGGCAGAGCGATTCCTACAATGCGAAATTGGCATCTTTATTTATGGGTAATTAATTGTACGCATGTGCAGATTAGGTCCACGAGATCATGTAAACATATGAGTACAATGTTACCTGTTGTATCTGCGTTTCCTGATCCAGGATATATTTTAAGGTGAAAAAAAAATGCACTGTATGCATGCTCTATGGCATAATATTATGACAGTGTTTCTTTGACGAGCCAGCTGACCATGCTGCAATATGATTGGCTACTAATGTAAAGTATGTCATGATTGTTCTCTTAGAGTTGGATTCAACACATCTCTATACGTAGTGGAACCAATTGCGATCACGTAGCTGTCGTTTATCATCAAGAACTATTGACTTCCGGTCTCGTGTCCGGAACAGAAGGTCTGACGGCTGCATGATCTCTTGGACGATGATGCATTGTTAATGCACTGTTGGTTTGCACGACCGTATTGCTATGCTTAGTATCGGAAGTTTCTAGTGCCAGTGCTCTAGCTTGTTTGTTGCGTTACATGCCTACCGCTGACATGTATGAAGAGTATCACACTGAGCACAATGAGAGCGTTGATCATCCCATTTGGTGAATATCGCTTCATTACCGTAATATGCTTGTTAGGTATCCAAGAAGATATTCATATCACACATTTATCCCATCATAGTTCACACATCATACCACAGTCACCGACAATGCTGCAGCCTACCACGGGAATAGATTTTCCCAAAGTCCTGATATGTAATGTGATTCGTAAGACCTAACTGGCCACTCTCCTGCAGGTCTTTTAGGTTCGGACGTTCATGATTGAGCGCTCCGTTCAATTAATGACCAGTGTCCAGTCATCAGTGGGCCCATTGCCGCGGCCTGTCCGTGTATCAGTGGACTAATTCCCGCGGACGTAATTACAGCAAGCGAAGAGCGATCTGGACGTTCTGTTTCCGCTGAAAGTGGCCACGTATTGGCGATAAGGACAGTCGTGCATTGTTGACGGTGATTCACTTGAGCGAGTTAGTCCCTGGCGACCAGCTCCAGCCAGACTGTCCTTCTTACAGAAGAGTGACAAGATAATCGAAGCTCATCTAGGTATATTAAGTTAGTCGTGATTCTACATACATATTCACATATTTGATGGGAAAGAGACCATTCATACTCGCCAGTGATGTTCAGTCAAGAGTCCACATTGGCAATGAGTATTTTAATCACCATAATAGCAAACGTCTTACCAATATGCAAACCGTCCGTTATGCCATCAGTAGAAAATCCTTCAAGAAAGAACACAATTTACGCCTGTTAAAATATGTAGATATTATGCATTGATGTTGATTTACGATTCACGCAATTACCCAACTAGCATGCCATGGTACGTCGTATACACGGTTGCAAATAATTTTGACTTATAAACAAATCTGTTTTCGAATTCAGCTCTTACCAAAGGCAAGTTATGCAAGATGCTAGGTAGACTATGGTCATCGCAAATTGGAAAACATATCTCAATAGAAATTGTATTTGGATGTAATTTAATGTAATGGCAGTTCCATTTATTAATGGCTGTATTAGCTGTAATGCTACACAAGTTTTAACTAGACATTAGTTAACATAATTATTGCATTATAAGTTGTTCAAACGATTCGGCTAATGACATAGTAATGACGATGTGCTAGTTAACTCATGATTAAAGTATTGCTAAGAGAATAGATCATCGACATCGATCGCAACTAAATTAAATCGGACCAACTTTGAATTCATCACACGACTGTAGACTGAGGATGATTAAACTCACGTTTATTTGGACAAGATTTGCATCAAAATATCGGGACGAATAGAACACGTGGTTGGTTATGCAATATATAAGTGTTACGTATCGTAATTATATCACGTCATGAATCCAACATCAATGTGAATTTCTACGAATCTGAAGTGCAAGATGGCCGATGAGAGCATGAACATTGATGTACGAATATGGCCATAGAATGGTCCTAACACTTTAAATGAAATTTCTGCACTGGTGTCGTCTAATTGACCATCAGTGCACTGTACACGTGCTGTCTATTACGAGGCCTGTAGGCATATGCACTCTAATATATCGACATGTCCCGTCACAATTTTCTATGAAAAAAAGTTACGTAGAGATTGGGATAAGTGTCTGTGATGGGCGTATTGATCATTCCTTCTTTGCTTACCACGATCTGCTGGAATACCTCAAGACAGCTGGAGCAATTGATGGCTGCTGGCATACCTAAAGACGACTGGGCCCATTGATGGTTTGACGGTACATTTGGCGGACTGTATATGCGATGATGTCATTGTGCTGTTGCTGTATTGATATTGTTGCTTTCATAGTCGTGGAACGTGAGATCTAGATAATGTAATTTCAAAGAGATACTGTTTATGAAACATCACACTTCTTCTGGAATCAATTACCGTGTCATCCCATGCTTACAGGAACGTGAACAACATACATAGTGAACATGTCGCTGGAAATAGAACTGGAACGGCAGATTTCAAAGACGCGGTAGAAAATGCACTCTTATGATGATTCTGTGACGGAATATTTGACCCAGTGATCATGGCAGTAGTCAGCATACAATGCAGGAGAATACAGTGTTAACGTGTTGTACTTATGTAGGTAAGGAGCTCTCCCCTGGGCTTGCTTGATAGTGTTTACTTAAGGTGAAAGCTATTAGTTATTTTACGGGCATTTCGTACTTGCATTACTCGTAATCAAACAGGAGAGAAACAAATATAATCACAATTTCATATCAGTGTCGTACGTCGTACCGCACAATGTACGTCAGTCAGTCTAGTGGTGGCGATCTTTGATCCATATATGTGCTTATAACGCACATATATGTGCTTAGAACGCACATATATGCTTGAGGTTTTATCTCTATTAGAATAACGGTGTATATTCAATACTTAGTAAGATTACTACTCGTAAGTCTCAATAATAAGCATACGTATCGTCACACGTATCATTAATGAACAGCAAAATTTATATACTGAAGGTAAAATTTGAAGTAACACCGGTAATTTTTGGCAGATACATAACTTAAAGTGTAGTATTAGTTGGAATAAGGTAATTTGGAATGTATAGAACTGTGATATTTGAGGGTTACTTGCCACTATTAAGATAGGCACAGACTATTTTTGCGAAAAATGTTAGAAAAAGTAATGGACACTGTAAGGCATCTTGTTTGGAAACGTTTATTAGTGTTGCATTATCTCAACAGTTCAACAATTTAACCATTAATTGCATGCATTACACTCATTAATGGGTATAACCACCTCAGCTCCAAAACGGTTCTTGACGTCATTGACGCATTAATAACATAATTCTTTTCAAGAAACCCATCGGCAAATTGTTAAAAGTAATATGTTTTTTGAAAATATACTCAACACAGTATTATTTAAAGTGACTTTAAGGAATGTAAAAGGTGATGGCATATTCAGTGTTCCTTCACATTTTACCTTCAGTATGTATGTGTCTCTAATTGGTTGTGCCTCTAATTGGTTGTGCCTCTGCCAGCAGATAATCAGAACAACAAACACCAAACTGAGACGTTAATGAAATAACTGCATGTCTGTTTGTATATTTGATGTGGGTTCAAAGAAGTCATGAAAGACGCTTCCTGCCGGCTTCTTTTACACTCAATTAAAATCCGGAGGACCGTTGTTTTAAAGAAACTCAGGTGTAACCGGATTACATTCAAACCGGATTACATTCAAACCGGAAACTTCACGACACGTTCTTTGTTGTTGAAATTGACAACATGATCAGAAACGGTAAAACATTCATGTGTCTACACGCTCCATAGAATCTGAACATGAAGAGTTCTACATGGAGTTAGTGATTGGAAATGTAAATACTGCATCATTCACCATATGTCAATGTTATTTGCTTAATTCACCTATCGGGTTCATAAAACATAAAATTTGCAATATGTTTGATATGTCCAACATGTTGCAGATTTTATATGTAATGAAAGGCCCGTTCCACAGAACAATGGTAGCGCTACGAGAGTCGTAGCTCCTGTACGTTAGCATGGAGTTGCTAATGAGTTACGACTCTCGTAGTGCTACGAATGTTCTGTGGAACGGGAGACAATTCTATAGACTATGACTGAAGCTGATCTATGGTTAATGGTGCAGAATTGACATTTTCAGTTACTATAATTGTATGTAGAACTCTTGAGATTCTATGCATATTGTAGTCATATGAATGGGTAACCGTTTCGGGTGTCAATTTTCATTGGTAGACCTGCATGTTCGTGTACCTCGACCACGTAGTGTAGCTGACGCTGTGCTGGTCGTGTGACAATGGCATTTAGATTGTCTGGCTGATCCGTCATCATCCGTATATAAGCGTCGGGATGTCTCTGGAGGAAGAGGTCACACGTCTTTAGGTATTTCATCACCTTCTATCTGCTGACCATCACAGGAAGCCTTAGATTATCCTGAATGATTTAGTTTAATTAGTCTGATCTGACGTACCATCACACATACATGCAATGTACACCTGGGAGCCACCATTCCTCGTTGTCTTTGTTTGTGTGTGTGTGTGTGTGTGTGTGTGTGTGTGTGTGTGTGTGTGTGTGTGTGTGTGTGTGTGTGTGTGTGTGTGTGTTCCCTACACTATTTCATAATTACATAGTCTATTATAAGCAGTTTAATGGTACACGCAACACTTTAAATACTTGCAGATACTTTTAACTACTTGTCGTAGATTACCAGTTAATTTGCAGCTCCTTTATATGTAACACCATTGATTTATACCACTGTATTCTCTCATGTCCATATCCACGAAATCATAACGGGTTATTGTCGGACCGATTATCGATAAAGAAAATAGCTATGGTCAAGCAAGTAACTTGCACAGTAATCTTCGACTACCGCTGAATATGCTTGTGAATCACTGACGGTGGAATCATATCAGCTTTAGTCATCGGAGAAATCTGTTCTTTCAACAATACTGCCTTCTGTGGAGTTTGTGAAGTTATACTGATGAGGCATTAAGTGAGGAATAAGTGTCCTTTTCCGGGTCCGGCGGGCGGGTAATTCTCTCTTAGAACTACGGGAGGATGCAGTATCTGGTAAAGTGGAAACATAAGTATGTCGGAATACAGAAAAGAAATCCGTGAACATATTTTATGTTTGCGGCAACGTTGAATGTTAGCAAATGTTTACTGGCACACGATCTCACGATATTGTTATAGAGGCGCAAAGTGCAATCACAGACAGTGGGGAGAGATTAAGAACTCGTCGAAGAGATGTTAGAACATAATAAATAGATGAATTACATTTAATTACGAGAGTTAAAGCGATCCATGATGAATATCTTGCCTCACAACTAGGATTACTGGGCGTAATGATGATTGAGCTGCCTACTGAATGCAGTCAATCTCGTGGGGAAATAAGTCCTACCTTGAATATAAGATAACATTCTTCACCGTAACATGTCATGGTGAACTATCTAAATCATTGGGGAAAAGGCATTTTTAATTAAATTAATTTCACTATTGGTGAAACTGTCGAAATAAGATAGCCAGATTCAAGGCCGATCAATCTGTAGTTCCTGCCATTTCACCTATCGGTAAGAATGTTCAGCGTCAGACTCATAAACGGAGGAACACGTGAATCTAAGAATGTGTGATATTGATGCCACAGGGACAGATCTATGATCAGTTAGTGCTCTTTATTAGTTCAAGTATTTTCTTTATATTCCCAGTATTCCTAGATATTATTTTCGTAGTATTATATAATTAGACAACATATTAACAGGTGCAATGAATGATTCGTCAGGTATCGTGACCGCAGATATGGTACACGTGTCGCGAGCATCTAGCGTCTTCGCTTGCAGTCAGTGCAATTATAAAACAAATAGTAAAAATACCACTTCTTGGAGAGTATCCATGCCCTCGTCATTGAACACTCTTCATACTAGCCAGGCATCAATACTGATAGGTGTAACCGTAGCGTATTATACGTGACATTCTGAGCTGTATCACCAGCTGTGCTAGAAGGCTGACTTCCCATTATATGTGACTTCTAACTGTCGCCCTCTCGCTGTCAGAAAACACATCTAAATCTCGTGTCTTAATGCCATGAATACGAATAGAAATTGAAATAGAAAAAAAAAAGTATTATAAGATTACTGACAGTAGTCACGTGAACTATTTACTTATTCACCAGCGACACCCCGCTAGGTGTCGTTGGGTATTTTCTTTCTTACTCTGCTTCTTATGGTTACTTCCTTACCTATAATGTCATATAATAGTTGATGTAAAGAGTAGAATATATGTGGAGTTGTATGTTGTAAGGATATGGTAATTTTATGTTAATGTAAATTAAAGTTCACAAGTGACGTATGTTTGTTGAAAGAGAAACTAAAAATCTGCCACCGAGTTGATATTGTACAGAGTATAATTATAAGTATATGTATGAAACAATTGTCGTAGGATTCTAGTTACATGGACAAACGAAGGATGACTGTCGTATCTACGATGATTGTATATAAGACCTGGGTTTCACGAAAGGGAGATACTGATATATTCGGCGTAACTATAAAAGGCTTGTGAACACCAATTCCTGCTATAGCAAAAGCATGATGTTGAGTAAAGTCCTGGGACTTCGGTCAACCCCCGAATTTCGGTAACTTGCGTTAACCAGATGTTAACGCATTAATATAATTGTCTATCGTTGCTCCTGACTTTATTTGACCGTGAATAGAGCTAAATCACGTGACTTTATCACCGCATGATGCTAACCTGACCTTTAACCTATTAAATTGCATATCTGCGTGAACAGTCATCAAATGACAGAAATATGACGTTTTCGGCAACTGCGTAAAGCACATGTCGCCAGAACATCGATGTATCTTGACACAAGCATATCTGCACGTGCAAAATTGGGTATGCACCTCAAATATATGCTACTAAAATTTTAATTATTGTAATGACAGGTGACACCTTTCTACAATAACCGATGTCCAAGGACGTCTGACCGAAGTCGAAGGAACATTGACCGATGTCCCAGGACCTAACACCAACAATGATTGATATTCGTTTCAGAGTTTTCGTTATAAAAATGGTGTCGCTTCAGTAGCCAATCGTTATTTGCCATATAGGTGGACACATATCGTATATAAACAATAAACAGGACCACAGCCGAAAAGCGACCGAAGTCCCAGGATTTTACGCTATGCCCTGATTAATGCCCGGATAATAATACAACTCTCTCATGAAACTCAGACAGGGTGATGGTCGTAAATATACTGCAATAATATAGAAGTATGATCGTCGTATCTCGATGATGATTGTATAGAACACGCGATAGATTTTGCTTAAATATAAATTAGTAAATGCATGCCGTGTGTCCTCATTAATGTACTGGCTGCAATACGACCCTCTCGTGTAATAGGGCCCTCTGATTGTTAATGGTCGTGCATATTATGCAGTTTCATATTCAATTTATATTATCTTCAGAAGTGTACACCGTGTTCTTGTGGTGTCTGAGCCCCAACCGCAGAGGACGTAACCCCGCACCGCCGTCATCCGCTGAACCAGACACGCGGTCTGTTATTTTGCAATCATGTCGTGTGCCATTTATGGTGTAATTCTTCTGTGGAACCTGAGGGAGTGTTTAATGTTAGTTGGTGTAATTAATTAGCGAGGATGAATGGCCACGGTGTCTAGAGAGACGTGCAGCTCGTCCTGGGTGCTGGAAATTGTGAGAGTGTGGCCGTAGTCGTCTGCCGTAACAAGTATATTACTGTCACTACGGTGCAGGCTGTCGGTAGAATCTCGCTTTACGGTAGTTCGCCAACTCATGTCTTGTCTGAGGATAATGATGTAGTTTGCGAACGTCAACTGGAAACTGCTGTTCCCATGACAGACAGCCATAGTTATCTCTTGCAATTCTACAGCAGCAAATAAGTATTGTCTGCTTTCAGAAATGACGGTCTTTGGGGGTTCAATCCCATTGTTCTCAATGTAAGACGCACCAAAGCCGTTATAAGCTGCAGTTTATACTTGCACGGAATAAAGAACAATGTAAATGGATTCATTCAGTATTTCATAATTGTTGACCAATGGGAACAGCTTTTAACCGTTATGATCAATATTGACGTGAAGGAAATTGTGTAATTTCTATCTGAATGACTATAAGACAGCATAAATACATTTAACTGTTCATACACCTTCATTAACAGCGATAGATAGTGGCTGTCGATTCTAATCAGGTCCTGATTAAACGAGACGACTACAATAAGTGTTTAGATTGCTATGGCATAATGACTCTGCTCACTGCAGGGCGTTAGCTGGTATTTTATCGCAAGGTAATTGTCATACAGTGTTGTCACGACTTCCACTAATTACGCCGATTATTTCTTTGGTGTTTCCTTAGCTATCGTGTGAGAAGTTATATTGACGACGTAGGTGAGAAGTAGGTGACCGCCTAGCTTATACGATGTCGTCCACTGCTCTTGTAACCGCCGTCCGTTCTGTGCTTGCTGCCTGTCTTTAACTATGTGTGTCAGTCACTCCTTCCCGTGTAATAACAGGATATCCGTGAACTAAATAGCGGCCCAATCTGGTCCTGATGAGACAACTGACTGTTTCCGGTGGAAGGAGTGCAGACATGGTTCTTTGTTTCTGGTATGTGAGGTAGCCATCGCTTGATCACGGTGCGTTCTTGTTCACTCCCACAATACACAGATATGGTTTGCTAGTCTGTCTGGCCTCTGTGTAAAAGATGTAATCACGCTTTCCGTAATGCATGACAACAGTACATTTAGTTTTCGTTGTTTGTTAAAGAATGTACTGGCGTCAGTATCTAAATGCTTAAAAAACAATCAATTTATTGAAGCAAATCGTTCTTCCTTTCACATTTAGGTTGGATATGGAAGCTACTGTTTAGTAGATTGTGCAGAAAATATAACATCACTCGTGGCTTCATCACTCATGACACAGTAGCATTCTCGTTTCTCTCGAGAATATAAACAAGATATTTGAAAAACAAGAGCGCATGCTTTTTCCCTGAGTGAATATCAAGGAGTTTAGTGTAGTGCTTTCTGTTTCATGCATACTTTATTATTTCCATTATAAAAATATATTGTCTGTTTATTTTCATATGCATACCTTAGTTTAGAACTGGATTTATATATTTGACTAAAAATACAAAACAGCATATCAATATTAACCACTAACGTTACGAGGACATCACATAAATCAAAACGGTGATAAGGGTTTTCGATCTGAAAATAGTAAAACCACTACCACAGTAATCGTAGATTTCATCAACAGTAATACAGAATGGTGTATGAAGAGAGGAATTTTCATACCCACTTCGAGACTATCGTATATCCGCCGTACACCAAAGACCAGACAGCCAAACTGATACTATCAATTTATGTATTTAATATTTTTAAATTGGGGTTTAAAGTCGCTTTCAAGATTCTTTCACTTATATCACGACTTGTCAGTTTATGGCAGGAGGAA
>JAUTBT010011379.1:0-23978 GCA_032361225.1 Lepetodrilus schrolli
CGAGTCCGTATTCAACAGTGTGTAGTCGACCAGTGGCGAGCGAGTCCGCATTCAACAGTGTGTAGTCGACCAGTGGCAAGCGAGTCCGTATTCAACAGTGTGTAGTCGACCAGTGGCGAGCGAGTCCGCATTCAACAGTGTGTAGTCGACCAGTGGCAAGCGAGTCCGTATTCAACAGTGTGTAGTCGACCAGTGGCGAGCGAGTCCGCATTCAACAGTGTGTAGTCGACCAGTGGCGGGAGAGTCCGTATTCAACAGTGTGTAGTCAACCAGTGGCGAGAGTCCGTATTCAACAGTGTGTAGTCGACCAGTGGCGAGAGAGTCCGTATTCAACATTGTGTAGTCGACCAGTGTTGAGAGAGTCCGTATTCAACATTGTGTAGTCGACCAGTGTTGAGAGAGTCCGTATTCAACAGTGTGTAGTCGACCAGTGGTGAGAGAGTCCATATTCAACAGTGTTTAGTCGACCTTGCTGCACTATCTCAGTATGCACGACAACATGCAACTGAGCTGTCTTTTTACTGTTGCCTTTTGTCTTAATAAATGACAGTATTGTTTATATTATTATCATCATCATATACAGTGTATTATATAAAAGCCTTGTAGGCGGGTAGGCATATACCAAATGTTACTTCATTATTTCATGTTGAAAAATACCATTTGTAAACTCAAAGTGTTGACTGATTTTGACTGGCATCATGGTGACCAAACACAACCACAAACTCGCATGATATTCAATGACCATATCACCTTTATTGTTGTATATCAGATGGCTGGATGCATTATCTTGAATGGGACAGTAATACTGGAAGGGGGGCAGGGGGAGGGGGTTGGTCAGGGCAGGAAGTGGGTGTGGTGGGCATATGTACAAGGTCATCTACAAGCGTTCTATCGACATACTATACTGTACAATATATACATGAATAAATTCTTGGGGAAAACAATAATGTACATGTACGCATTAAAACAGCAGGTTATTATACACATATTCATATTGGTGTACAAAGGGGACTTTAATAATATCTCACATTGAGTACACAAGAAACATTAAGAGTATGACATCCTTCACTAACGTTGCATGGGTCTACATATTTTATGAAAGCTGTATTGGATGCTTTAAGAATTCTATTAGTAATATTATTTTTATAATGCAATATGATTGTTAAGTACAAGTACAAATAGTGAATAATGAAGTTAGTAATTTTATGAAGGAAAAAATACCAATATGGCTGCTCCAGATAAAAATATAATGTTGCAGAGGAATATTTTGGTAACATGTTTTTTGTGGAATTTTAGGCTATAATAGGAAGGTCTTATTTGCCCTCCTCAAATAAATGTACGAGATATCACCAAATTCAGTGTAAATATCTTTTTATTTCATGTTTTTGTTACTGTATTTTATGTTTATATTACTGTATTTTATGTTTGTGTATTTTATGTTTGTATTACTGTATTTTATGTTTGTGTTACTGTAATTTATGTTTTTGTATTTAATGTTTGTGTTACTGTATTTTATGTTTTTGTTACTGTATTTTATGTTTGTGGTACTGTATTTTATGTTTGTGGTACTGTATTTTATGTTTATATTACTGTATTTTATGTTTATATTACTGTATTTTATGTTTGTGTTACTGTATTTTAATGTTTATATTACTGTATTTTCTAGCTTTTCCGAGTGTTGCTTAATGTTACAGTGGGTATCATTTACAAAACAAATAAATAAACTTCCTAATATCCTTAATTCCAATATAACATGAATTAGAATTAGAAACAATGACCATAAAGAAATATTTGTCTACATCCATGTCTATCATCTCACCATTACATCATTAGCCCCAAAACATTTCTTTTAATAAAAATCAATTTACAATGCAAAAACCTATAGTTGTCAATTGTTAAAATAGAATATGGTAAGCAGCTTAAACTAAAATGTTTGTTTTACATTAAAATCAGAATGAAACATACTTCAATTTGTTATTATTAATACCAGTGTGTATTAATGTTATCAAATAAATGAAAATATGTTGTAACAAAAATAGAATAGTGTACAAAATTGAGAGAGTGTACCCTGGAATTCAAACTATGAACAATGTTCATAATCAAGGTACTGCTGTGGAATATGTTATGCTTTCCTTTATAAAAGATAGACCCACATTTCTGTAGCTCTCTTGACAAACATTGATCTTCACAGTTACAATTGGGCAAAATTACCGGTATAGCCAATAAGCCAGTTCAGAGTTTCAAACATGCACGGAATACGTATGCACATGTCAACGGTGAAAGAGCAGAAACAACAGCTGTCTGTGGGGCTGAACACTAATAATGTACTGTAACACTAATAATGTACTGTAATACTAATAATGTAACACTAATAATGCGTATTTATCATCTATTTTGTGTTACATGTTTGCTGAAACCACTGTAAATAGCATTTAATAGCATTGTACTATACTATAATGTGTTTTCACCTTTGACACGTGTATGCGTATTCTGCGCGTAATGGAAACTCTGAGCTGGCCTATAAACTGTGTTATGTCTGTCTATCCATTGTGTACTGAGTAGTGCACCTGACACTATTTCCATCAGATTGTTGATAAATGTTTACAAAATATTAAATTTCAAATAATTATGGACATCTGTTTTCAAAACGTAAATCCAGCAAGAAGTCTGATGCAGTCCATGCTTTAATAATAAAATTAACAATATTATGTCCATATTTGGTGCCGACATCAGCTGTCTGTATACCAACTTCCAGAAAACTGAGTGCAATATGAATACATAGATAGCAAAAGCTTCATAAAATCATGGCCACTATGACAGCCATATTGAAAACCTGATTAATACGAAATGACAACAATTCATGAAACGGTGTTGGTGGAAATATGCATCATCTTTGTGCTGTCCCTTGGCTTGTAAGGATCCCATTTGCGTAAAAGTTCTAATTTGGAAAAGTGTGAAACAACAAGCAGACCACGTTGGCTGCTCGTTTGTTCAGTGGAACTAGTGAGCATTGTAGTAAAAGAAGAAGACAAAACACAATAAACATAAAACAAACAAAAAGAAGCATGCAAGGCTTGTTACGCTTAGATCTCAATACGAAGTAAATTGGTCAATTGAAAAAGACAAAAGTGAACAAATTCATAAAACAAGATGTACAGATTGTGAGTATTGTACTTTTTCATGATGGAATGGCAAGCAAATCCGATGTCTGAAATATATACTCAACAAAATAAATTAAGAGCCGACAGATACTAGTATTCTTCCAATGTAACTGCAAGTTCTTGAACAGTACCCGCAACCTTAGACATTTTGAAATTCTTTGTTGCTATAATAATCTAAAGATAAAGTTATATATCCAAAAAGGCTACTGGCCCTTACTTAATATTGTTGAGTATAGTTGTCAGCATCTGATTCTAAATGTAATAATCTTCTAGTTCTACAGAATGAAAATATTGCAATTTTTAAAGTGATAGTGTATGATATCACAATGATTTATGACTCATGTGTACTATTAACAGACATAAAATTCAACATATCAAATTTAAGCAATAAATTTGTTCATGTTCAGAATGCAGGAATTCATTAACTCCTTTGGGTCATGAAATAAATATATACATGTTTTCTACAGAAAATAACAAGTCTTCTATCGGCCTCAGACACACAGAGATATTCTGTAAACAACAAATGAGGATATACCTCCTTATCGACCATACAGCTGTTAAAATAGATGTTTTAAAAAATGGTGTTTTATCAGGGTAAAAGCTTTTTGTACAAGCATGCACTAGTTTTTCACACACAGTTCATGTTTACATATTTATGGCTGTATCCGTCCCATGATTTCATCAGTAAAAGCCACTATGTCCCTTTTCACAACACTCAGCAGCGAAACAGAAAATGGCACTTTCTTCTCCAACACAGAATACACAGATGGGTAAAACACATCAGATCACATTCTTGGACTATAATTTCATTCAACTAGTATCACTGTTTTGTCCAATCATTCTGCAAACTCAGGACTTGAATTGCTTCGTCGAGAGTTATCTCTCTTTGTGATGGGCCTTTCCTGTGAGAGTTACCTCCTCTTGTTTTATGCATGCTATGTATTTTATCAATTAGAATCTGAATTTTTGAATATGTATTATCAAACTATTCTAATTGTTAACCATAAAACATTTACATAAATAAGACGACAAATAAAATGGAATATTTTCAAACCATCCTTGGGTTTCAAGCTGCTTGCATGTCGCTGTTTAATTAACTTGTCCCTTGACTTAGAGCTATCATTAGATTGAACAAATCGAGAAATAAAAGCAGCCTGGAATTGAGGATGTTCTATCACTAATGATCCAAACTTGTAACAATTAACGTCAAAATCTAAAACACACATGCATTCGCAGAATTCACAAAAGGGAAGATAACATTGTTTGATCCTTCACATGGATTGTCTCCCTTGGCACATTATGAAGCTGGGACTAACTGGAAAATGGCCTCAGGTGTTCGAGCTGTATTTCCAGAGCTATCCTCTGTTCCATAACCTCTTGGAGTTCTTGGTTAAGTTCAGAGTTCAATCGTGTGAGCATTGCATTTCGTTCTCTATGAGTGCGTACTGCCATGTGAAGTTCACGCTTGTCTCTGCTTGCTTGCCTGAAATTAAATGGAAACAAGACCGTGATATTTTAAAACAATAGGATTTCATTTGCCACATGTACATGGAGGGGAAGAACATTTTCCAACATTCTAACAAATAAAAAGAATGAGTGGGTGTTATTATTTTACGTTGCAGTGGGAATAATTCATCCATACGCAACAATAACTAAAAGGAAGATATAAGATTTTGTAAAAGGGGTGGGGAGTACACAAGTCTCAATATAAAAGAAGAAAATACATCAAATGTGGTGGTACGGGGACAGGGGAAAGAGGGAAGAGGGTGGGGTAAACACTCCTTGTGCACATCCATGGATCTGCCAATACAATCAATTTTAAGGGTTCTATGACTGCAACCAAAATTACATCGGTTGCAAATACCATGGAAGAAATTAGTTTTGCTCATATATTTACATGTCAGTTTACAGCAGAAGGAAATTTACAGCACCCATAGCACAGAGTGTTGCAGTAAACCTGTAAACACCAGTTGGTACCGATGAACAAATGATGCACTACAATTCAGATATTTCATTTTATCATAACTAAATAAAACAAAAGCAACTTCCTCAAACATTGAAACTGGAATAGAATCGAACTCAGGACCATTGTCCGACAATCTATGACTGTACAACCCCCTATGCATAGAAACACGAAGGGCCGTTTCTGAAATGATTAGTATCTAACAAACAGTGATGCAGCCTACCGTAGAGTTAAGATATGTGGGTGTTTCCCTGCTTCCACGTCTTCACTGATACTCTGTACATCTCGTAGTACTGGTGATGTTAATGGTTGCTGCAAAACAACACAAAAATAAATAAACATTTTTTTCCAACAATCTCATGTGGTAACACAACAAATGATTTGGTAAAACAAAACAATTCAAGGTTTATAATCACAAAATTCAAGATATTTTCTAATTTATGACTTATTTTCATTGAATTTCATTGAATGAATTAGTGCTTTACATCACAGAAGGAATATTCTACCCATAAAAGATGACCATCAAAATCCAAAGGCTTTCAAGCACCATATGAACCATGGATGTGTGATAGTATGATATATTTTATAATGTGTATATATAGCTGGGTGTTTGTATAGTTTATGTATATATATTAAATTAATAAATTTGTGTTAAATAATACTAGCTATAAGTAGTATTTTGTTATCTATGTGCTTTATAAATTAGTTTTGGGTATTACGCAATATCAACTTCATTAATACCTCTCTATTTAATATACATAAAGTTAAACTGGTTTTACAGCGCTTCACTTTTGCCCCGCACGCGTAAATCCAAAAAACAAGCGATGCACGAATAACTATGGTCAGACACATCAACCATTGACTGCATTCTGTAGAATCGACTGGACACAAATCTAATATTACTAAGGTTAGTGTTTAAACAATTAACTGTAATGTTATCAAATCATTTGATAACATATTTGGTGTATATATAATACTGTAAACATTTAGTAGTATTGGTGTAAATAATGAATGAGAGGATGAGAAAGTGTGTTATTGAAGTGTACAGGTATAAGCAATGGCCGTTCTGATGTATACGATGTTATTTGTGTATATTCAGATTTTATTGACTGAATATACCATCGTACCCAATAACTTGTGGTCATCGGAATATCGACTGTCGAGTCAATTACACCTGCTTACCATATAATCGGTATGAATCATGTCCTATTTATTATCTGTAATGTATTTGCTAAGAGTCATAGAAGTATTACTTCTCTGTGTTAATATGGTTATTCTACGTGTAGTACCAGGAATTTGTACTACTGGCTAAATAGTAATTTAATGATTGATTAATGATTTATACCGTTTTGTTAAATCTATGGCTGATTGCAAATATGTTTTATGTGTATTTTGTATATAGTATGTCATGAAAGTCATGTAATGTAATTAATATGTGTTGCAGGTTGAGGCTTTTGCCTTGGTACAGAATAAATACTTATCAACCCTGAACTCGGCACTTTGGTAGTCTCTGATTAGACACCTGTAACCACTGCTACAGATGTGTGAAACATAAAAGTATCTTAATGGGTAGTCTAGCCAGTTAGATGTCAGTCTTTGATACAGAGCGACTATATCAAAAACCAACATCTCGCTTGTTGGACTACTCACTGGATACGCTTATGCTCATAAATCTATTGTGGATCTATTTGACCATTTTGAATGGCCGAATGCTTGTGCACGACGTGAACTGATCTATTGCAAAGCCAATCCACCCCTTGACATGTCCGTCAAGTTTTGCCATGTGTGTATTGCATGCAAATAGACTAGTGTCAACCCAGAAACTTCCTGTTGGCTTCTCTTCCATGCACATGGTTTCACAATATCATTTATACCTGAGACAAAGTTGTTGCTTGCCTTGCTAAGCTATTATACTTGTGTCATGCCGAACTTCAAGCAGACCTATATTCTGACTGATTGACAGGTACTTCCCTAACTGGGAAACTGACAGCTCACGATGGATTAATTGCCTATTGAGAGTTATGATTATAAATATATGTGAAACACTTTAAATGCAATGTGTGCCTACCTTATTGTCTGCAGCTACTGCTAAGCTGGCACCACTGATATCTGCAACATAAGATATCCTTGCATGATACAAGTCGTGAAATTCTATCCCTTAAAGGAATACCATCACAATTGACCTACATAGAGGTCCCGTGAAGGTTTACCTGAAAATATATGCATTTGATTCAACAACACAAGTACTTTATAAATCCAACTACTACTTCCTGATGTTCTATTGGTTATCAATATTTTAATATTTATTATATTAGATGATCATAACTATAAATGTTGGCAGATCACTTAATGAAAATATAACAAGGGCAATGTTATGTTTTTCCCCTTTACTCGCACCACCTGGAGTTTTGTCCCCTTACTGCATTAACATATAGGCAAAAAGAAATAAGAGCATATGCAGGTTACATTATTGGAAGTTTTTACTGGAGATTCAAGCAAAATTCCATATCAGGGAATATTATTTATCTTGCAGCTGTGTAAAGATTTTGGGAGGTACAAACACGATTTTATATACATCAAATGAATTGCAGTTGTAGCTATGAACTAGTCCAAAACTGTGATTGTATGCCTTTAATATAATTCCACTATTATTATTGACCGTACATATCAAAGTTGACTGTCTAGGAGGATATTGAAGGACGGTCTATCAGTTACTTATTCCACCCCCCTCCCCCCCCAAAAAAATTAAAATGTGATAAATTGCCAGGCTGACAAAAAAATCCCCAAATGTGTCCATGAATTGTTGTTAGCCTGCACGCTACATACTGAAATACATTTAATAGTGTGGCAGTTTATGCCAGTTTATGCCAGTTTATGGCATTGTCATATATTGTTGTTACCTTGCTTGGCATACCAAAATATATACATATCATGTAAATTCATGACAGTAGAAGTCTTAAAGTCATCAATATCTTACCTCCTCCATCTATTGAATCCCTCAAAATCTGAAACCAAATTTGAAAATTGACAAAAATATATATAATTTACAATGAATTTTAAAAATGTTTTTACCTTAAAAGTTTCCATTAAAGAGATAAAATCAAGTAAAATATATGAACAGAGTGTTTTCTAATATTAACTCTCAATCAACTTTAGCAAATATTGTACATAATACTTCAGGGAAATAGTCAAGTAGAATCGTGCATCACATGTATATTCAACTTTCTTTAAGAAAATTACTTCTAAAATGTATTGCAGAGGGTCATAAACAATGCAAGACTAATATCATTAAGTGAAATTGGAGTCATGAATAATATATATAATAAATATAGCATGGGATTAAAAATCAAGAGATGTACAAATTCAAAATGTCATGAAATAGAGCTTGCAAAGAATTGTTCACGAAAATACCCATTCTGACACCTGGCCGCATCTGTGTATCTTAGTTGGATGATTTTGGGTTTAAAGCCATTTTCAAGATTTTTTCACTCACATCATGGCTTGCATGATTTCCACCAGCCTTTATAGTGCTAACTCACTTGGAATATTGCATGCCGCAGATAGAACATGGATACCCCACTCAGGCACAGTATACTGATTCTGAGCTGACCATTCCTTGCTTTACCCCTCTAATACAGAGCGCCAGCAGGGGAACAACAAGTACCATCTTTTAACATCTTCTGGACCAACGATCTAACCATTACGCCACGGAACCCGCCTTCTGTGCATCTACAGTCGACAATAAAGTGCAGCATAAACACTGTAGGAGGGTGGGGGTAGGGGGTGGGGGTGGGGGATTCTAAGGGCGATACTACCAGTAAGCTAAGAAGACATCTTCGATCCAGGACAGAATTAAACAAGAACCAAAAGGAGAGTATTCCCTTTACATTCTAAGAAATTCTTCAAAAACCGGAAGAATGTAATGAATAGTAAAAATCTGTGGGAAAAAATATATAATTTCCACATATAAACATTATTCAGGAAATATTGCAAAGCTTCTTCAAAAACTGTCTCAGTATTCTTAAACTGACACATGATACAATGCCAAGGTGTATTTTCTGATGAAGTGAAAATGAATCTGAGAAACTGAAATGATAAAACATTGCTGGTGCTTTTCCAGTAAATCTGCCAAACGAATGAATCAAGTGAGTTATTGTTTTATGTCGCAGCAGGAATTTCCAATAGAATGAAACATTGAAATATAGAATTCAAACATTTCCAGCAAATCTGTTATTAGAATGCAACATTAAAGGATAAATTTCAACCATTTCCAGTAAATCTGCCAATTGAGTGAATCACTGAAATATGAATTTCAAACATTTCCAGCAAATCTGCCTTTAGAATTAAAGATTGAAATATAGAAATTCAAACATTTGAGAGAAACTAATGTACCACCATATAAATTTCAAACATTTCCAGCAAATCTGCCATTAATTATGATAAAACATTGAAATATATCATTTCAAACATTGGAACACAACTAATCTACTGTCATGCACCAGTCCTCTCCCAAAAGTCTTGCCAACGAAACCGACAAACCCATTACCACCACAGATCTCACCAATTTTCTATAATCTAGAGAATATGCTCTGCGATGTCTCTCACGCGCAGACTTTGTTAGTACGTGTGGGGCACATTTCAACTGCAAAAGACAAGAAGAGTCATGAGCACCTCGTTTTCGGGTATTCTCGTGTCGTTAAGTGTCACTGATTTATCCGGATGTTCGCCTCCCGCGAGACCCGCCACATCATTCACTTTCCAACTCGGCGCCTGTCAAAATAAATTGTTCAGTAGCTTTGCATTCAAAAATAATTTCAAACTTAAATATTTGTTCTTGATTGAATTGGTCCTTTACATCACAGTGGGAATATTTTAAACATATACAACTCTTTCTTCTTTTTTGGGGGGGTGTAAAATATGATTCTATTTGGTCTTCATCCCAAAAGATGTGTACCTTTGGTTTCTTTAGATTTCCTTAAAATTGAAGAGAAACAATCATTTTTATAATTAGTTCTCATGATATCTGTTTTCACAGATTATTTCTTTGTTGAGCAGTTTACTTGTGTAAGAAGGTTTGTGCTACTGCACTGTTAAAGCAAAATGATCAATATAACTATACAGCTTTGCAATTGGTACGATTTTCTCAGTTATGTATTTATTGCTTAACATCTCTGCAGGAATCTTTCACCCATATGCGATGATTATTTACCTCTGTGTCAAAAGCTGAGGACAAAAATTAGTTTCTGGTCTGAATAGATCTGGGCATAAATCTGGATGTACGCCATGCTTTTACAATCGTATGAAATCATGTAAACCTTAATTTAGGCCCAGACTACTGGTACGACCCTGTCGTGACAAGCAGACCTGACTGTCTCCACAACTTACGTCTTTTGGCGAGATTCTCGGTGGAACTGCAGGGGGAGGTAACAAACCTGAAAGACAAAAACAGCATTATTTGACATCGTATTTCCAGTGTGAAAATTGTTTATAATATACTATGAACCAAGAAATATTAAATTAATATATACGAACTAATAAGATATTTCTACATGATGTATGCATAGCAAACTGTGTGCATGATAATTTGGTTTTATTATTCTAATGATAAGGATTGTATACTCCACAAGGATTTGAGGTTATATTGGTGTGCACTAATCCATGACCTGGGTAATAGTTGCTGTTAAGTATTGGAAGCGCATTATATTCATAGAGCAATAACGGATTAGTGTCTAGCCCTTCCAGCATGCGTTAGCATGGAGTGATGAGCTACATATCAATGGACATTTTATTTAATTATTAAATTATAGTTAGTTATTTATTAATTACATTTTTTAAATTTATGTATTTCTTTATATTTTTATAATAATAAAATTATTAACAATAATTTTAAACAATTTGATTTCCTGTGATGACTACACCAAATTAGTAGTATTATTTATTATTATTATTATTAAAAAATAATTCAATTGCCCGTGAATACTACAGACACTGACCTCCTTCCGACTTTGGCTTGAGATCTACTGACATGCTGCGCCCGTGAGTTCCGGGGGGCCGAGGGGGAGGCTCGGGGGGCTCGGAGTTGAAGGTTATTTCCCCCCCGACCGATGTGGACATGAGCGCATTGGGTCGGTCAGGAAGCCCCAAGTCTTGACTAGCTGTGGGTGGAGGCTGGATCTGACCTCGGACTACCATTGGCACTGAAAGGTGAGAGCTCTATCCACTGCACCACTGTGTTATACACATATATACTGTGAGTACCATAGTACTGGTTGCTAAATGTCTTTACATGAAGTAAAGTCGGTAGCAGACTATGAAAACATTTCTACGCATTGCCTCTGCAAGATATCTCTACGAAATGAAAGTATACTGCTAACGGTATACCTCATCTTCGAGTGCTAAATGACTGTCATGATTTTCAAAATAAAAAATGTTTAATTTTTTCAGTGCAGTTATTATCACTGCGACTAACATAGCAAACTAGTATGAAGAGATTCATCAGCAAACTGTTGACATCTTCAGGATATACATGTTAGAATGTATTAAACCAACAGGTGTACGTTTTTCATAAACCAACAGGTGTACGTTTTTCATGCAATTATCTGGAACTCACTTAAACTATATAAATGTAGTAATTTGCTGTAAACTATATAAACTATGCTATTCATTGATTACAATTAAGTTGAGTTGACTGTAAATCATCACAGAGATGACCAGATAAACACATGTCTTAATAAATGAATTGGTGCTTTACTTCGCAGAAGGAGTATTGCACCCACACACCATGAACAATATCTTCATGTTTTTGTTTAGTTAATAATTTTTCTTTTTAAAAATCTTAAAACATTTTTAAATTGCCATAATTACCCCCCAAAAAAATAATCAAGTGACATCAAATAAACAAGTAGATACATACAACATATCTGACTTTCTAACTGCCATGCAAATTAATATATTAGCCAACTACTTCACTTGGTATACTAAAAAATACCTAAAAAATGTAACTATATTAAAACAATCATATCATTGACCACACATTACACAAGTTTTATCATATAACATATTACTTGTGACATAAAAAGGATCACTTTAGATGATTTTTTTCACATACATAAACAATTAATAAATTAGAGCTTTACGTCGTATTGGGAATATTTCAGCCAGATACGACGATATATATATGAACTCAATCCAGACAGTCATAACGGTCACACAATTCACACCAGTCACACCTAATTAATAACTTCACACCACAAGTCACACACATAGTAATGAGGCTTGTTGGTGGAAGAGAATGAAGGTATTTATAGAGAATGAAAGTATTTAGAGAGAATGAAGGTATTTAGAGAGAATGAAGGTATTTAGCAAGAAGAAAAGAATACTTATAGATGTCTGAGAGTAGGAAATACATTGCACATGTTAACAAAAGCGTTCTGTATTGACCAAGTAATAAGTCAGACTAATTATTCAAATTGAAATAGTAACATAAATAAATAAATACATGTATATGACAATACCAGCCCATTTGACAATAAATGCAAAATAAAATGACAAAATCTAAACAAAATGTGGTAAAATCTCAAATTTCCCGGTAAAAGTTTCAATAGGAATTTCAAGATGGGACACTGTTAAATAATTAATAATTATCATGGACGACCGATAATCTGACCTTCAATAATCCGATTCCCCTGGAATCTGATTGGTTTTGACCTGTAACCTTTTACTACATATTGATCAACACCACATATCTTCGTTAGACGTTAGATGTTAGATGACAGCATCTTTGATGGAGTTATAAATTGAATGCTGTGTTTAACAATGGCAGACATGTTACATCAAGGGAAGAGAGTTAATTACACTGACATGGGGTACTAGCACGGACCCATCACCTACAAGCTCCTACATCCCCCACCCATCTCCCATCCCTCTCCAACCCCAATGACCACCTCCAATGGATAACGTAATCTTGGACATCACAGGAAAGTGCGTTCAACACCAAATATACTAGTGGAATATAGAATTAATGAATGAATTAGTGTTTTACGTCACAGCAGGAATATTTCATCTATACGTGACAAGTGTCCAAAAACAGAAAACCCGTACACTCCCCTGAACTGCAGGGCTCAACAGTAAACATTGTCCACCTGCCCAGGACAAGTATTATTCACGGACAAGTGAACTAGCCCAGAGTAACAAGCCCTTTAACTACAGGGCAAGTGTCTCAAAAAGTTAATGTAAAGACGTGAACTGACATGACACAATGGCTGACCCCATTCGCTGTGCAATGGCTTACATCACCCTTCATACATCAATCTACCAATTTCTTGGAAAAATCATGCTGCGATATGCCTGCCCTGACCACGATCCCCTGTCAGCATACAATAGTGTACATCATCATAATTTAAATGTTATTATATATATATTTTAGTACTGCTTTCAAGATTATTTCACATATCCTAATTAGAAAATCGACTGAATTCTCAGTTTTTACACTATCTTGGACAAATCATGCTGCGATATGCCTGCCCTGGTGGTGTCCAGTCTGTGTGCAATGGTCTACCTGCGTTTGGCTTCTTGGGGACTGGCCGAGGACGGCCATGGAGAGGGGTGTTGTATTTGGCCGTGGAGTCGGCCAGACTAGGGTCGGGGTACGACTCAGTATTGGACCGCTGTTTGGTGGGTGTCACCATATCCGGAGAATCGCGAGGGATGTACTCATGCGACCCAGGATCTGTAATGCCCATGGAAATACCACAACTAAACAAAACTAAATACAACATCGAAAACACAAAAAATACACAAGCGAGAACACAAGGGTAAAAACTCATAAAACACCACATGCATGCATATTGATTGGACGATAATTTTTCAAATGGAAAAATATCTGACGATATTGCCTTAAAATATTAAAACATGAAACACAAAGTTGGAGGAGAAGGAATGCTCAGCTGTAAATACAAATGAATGATCAATGTTTTCGTACCATAATTATGATATCATTTAAGAATTCAAAGTGTAGAAGTCTGGCTAATGATTTCAGTGTAAACTCACTGTTCAAGGTATTTGAGACAAGTAAAAAAAAGTCATCCAAGGTTCATCCTTCATATCTATCCTGTCCATTACAATATGAACAATTTACAGCAATGCTATATTTCCAAAAGATGATCACAGCTCAGTTAAACAACCATGCCAGATATTACAATTGTGCCAAATTTGAGGAGCATGACTAATGTAAATTAAGTAATGGCGGAAAGTAGACTTTTCAAAATTGCCACCATGTTACATGCAACTAATAACATTACAATATAATGACAGACACTGCATGATGCAACTAGCTCAACTGGTTAATATAACCGTTGCGCTGATAATGGTTTAACATATATTTCCTTTACCTTTCGTTACAATGTCAAATTATAACCTTTTGTTCACTCAGGATATTCAACATGTAATGGCTAGCTATTTAACCCTCTCCTGCTGAAGGCAACTGGAGATGCCCTAATGAGCGGTGCTTTTGCTTAATCCAGCAGGGAGAGGGTTAAATTAGCACAGAAATCTAATAACTAAATATGGTTAAATCAAAATATCTGCCTAATGATAAAATAGGCACGAATCATTGCTTTTTCTTTTTTGTCCATTTACAATTTATACTCATCAGTCAAATTCTTTGACAGAGATACTTTTCTTAAAACATTTGCTTGAGTGAACAACATTTCATAAGTTGACAACATAGCATGTATGAACTGATGATGAAATATACATTGGCAATAGAAGTTATAATATTATTTACAACATAATAGGACATTATGAAAATAACATGCATATTTGGAAAGCTTGGAAGTAATAATGGAGGAAAACACTACCTTAACCCTCTCCCTGCTGGATTAGGCATTGGCACTGCTATTTGGGGCATCTCTGGATGCCTTCAGCATGGAGAGGGTTAACCTTAGTGTGGACTAAAAGAAGACTTAGAAATTGATGGGGTTTTTTCAGTGACAATTATTGATATGAAGGGCATTTCTTACATAACAGTTTATTAAAATATGTTTAATTGTTGGTGTTTTCAGTCTTCCATTTGGAATAAGAAATTCCTTTGAAGCGATATAAAAATAAAAAAATAGAGAAAAGGTTTGTTGTTTGTTTGTGTTTTAGGTTGTTTCAAGATTATTTTGCTAAAATTGTGGTTGATAGATCTGAAGACCTTTATCTTCAAGAATACCAAACTCCAATTAATAATCGTAGCAGAAAAGTGTTTATTATAACCATTGTAATCAAACATAATTAACACCTAATCAGAGACTTTCCTTTTTACATAAAATGTTTATTAAACTTCTTTTTTTTAAATATTTATATTACACAAAAATAAAAATATTTTTTAAATATCTTATCGTTTAGATGGGAAGAGAATCTATATAAAACAAAACAATAATCATGGCAGACAAACCACTACACTGAAAGCAAGACGTGGGTAGCAATGAAGCGAGTTAAAGAGAATGAGTGTAAAGATGACCACCACCAGCCTCTATACCTGACAACGCCCTACCCCGGTCGAATCCCTCGGGGGCCATCGGGAGGCCGTCTGGGGACATTCGCACGGCCACCGGGTGCAGGATCTTCGAGTCCTGGAATAACAACACAGGCCCATATAATGAACTCTAACCCTAACCCTGACGCACATAATGAATAGAGTACCACATAACGATATATAGTATATATAAAATGTATAATGATACATAATTGACACATACCCACATAATGAACAGACCCACATAATATACACAGGCCCACATACTGAACACAGACCCACCCAATGAACACAGACCAAAATAATGAACAGACCCACCCAATGAACATAGACCAAAATAATGAACACAGACCAACATAATGAGCTGTGCTATTTGACAGAGGTATCTCATCAGGTTCCTGTTCCACAGAACAACGGTAGTGCCATGGAGTCATAAGTTGCTATACACATATACATGGAGATATTACTGTAGTGCTATGATCGTTCTGTGGACCACAAGAGTCATAACTTGCTATACATGTAAAAGTGAGTTACTTACGACTCTTGTAGTGCTACGATCGTAACTTTCTTAGAGTTAGGACCTTCATATTGCTATGATAGTTTTGTGGACCACGAGAGCAATAACTCGCCATACGTGTAAAGAGTTATTTACGACTCTCGTAGTACTACCTATGATCATATGTGTAAAGAGTTATTTACGACTCTCGTAGTACTACCTACGATCATTCTGTGGAACAGGACCCAACAGTTGTACATACAATGTCAAATATTCTTGAGAAGTCAACACGAAGTCAACACAAAATTGTACGCAACATTATCAATTGTTACTACAACATAGGTTCTGAGTAATGATAATTTGTTGTTTTTATCGGGGTTTACATACAGGATTTAATGAGCTTCAAGTTCCTGTACACCTCTCGATCTGTGGTACACGAACTTGAAGCTTGTAAAATCCTGTTTACCTTGATAAACATACATATTTCTTTTATGTCTGGTTTAGAGCTGCTTTCAAGATTTGTTCACTTATATCACAGCTTTTCAGTTTAGGACAGGAGGAAACCTGCCAAATCCGTAGCGCTCAATGTTTCAGTAAACCTGCGAGCACCAGCTGGTACTGACAGACCAAGGATGATAACTGTATTGCCATGGAATAAACAACACTTCATATTATGTAACTTTTGCGAATATTGATGCTGGGCTCCCGTGACGGGACTTGAACCTGGGGCTCTTGGCTTCCATGTCCAAATGTTCTACCACTGCGCTACCACCTGGCCAAAACACACATGTAAAGAATGTCAAGACTCTTGGGCAATGAAAATTGCCTCTCTGGCATTGTTCTCTGTGACATGCAAGGACACAGCTTAATCTCTTAAGAAGAATTTTTTAAATATGAATGATTGAAAATAGCAAAACGAATAGAGAATTTCAAACATAATGGTGAGATAAAGGCGTGCAACAGATCTGCACAAACTGCAGAAGAAACTACAGTAGAAAAAAATTACCATAACTTTCAAGAGAAAAATCTGTAAGAACACCTAAGAAATTCATATCCTTCAATTAAGATACCTATGTATGTATTGATTCAAAGATATTCACAAAATACCCTTAGTAAACACCAAAACCAGTAAGACAGTGACATGCTAACTAATTTCATGTATTTAGATAACAGAATAGTATCAGTACTAAGAGATATACATGCAAGCAACAGAACATGGTGATTAGTTTGTAGTGTTAGGGAAACAATCTTGTAAGATCTAGACAAAGTATATGAAATATACCAAAAATTTAGAGACACTTCTTTGTTAAAAAATCTGAATAGAAAGTAAGTTTGAAAACAGAAAATTAAAGCACAAAAATGCTTAAAATATTTTTTTTAAATGAAGACTAGTCTCTTGGATAGCCATTAGTGAAAGGGGTGCACAAGCATAAACTAAATTCTACCTGCGAAGGGAGATTTGTACTCACAGGGTCAGCCGTATTGGGCTTAGCAAACTCAAAGTTGACGGGCAACAGGGCAGGGGAGGGCACTCCACTTGACCCTGGTGAGTCCTGAACAAAACTAGCAGTCCACTGTGCAAACAAGAATTTGTCTTTAGGAACTAACTCTATGTTTACACGATACTGATACACGATAATACTTCACAACAGGAAATATGTTAAATCAAAAGTGTGCATGTTTTACCGTATTCTGTGCAATTCATACAATATTGCTAGAATGTGCTAATTCTGAAGTCAATTTTTAAAGCAATGTTTCCAAGAAGAAAAGCCCAAATAGTGATAAACCTTAATATTGGTCATTTCCAAAATGCCTCACTAATTAAATAAACTATAGTGCCATGCTGCAGTTTTTGAAGAATAAAAAAAAAACGAACAAAACATCAAAATAGAAATGTATAGGTTCGTACTCCTATGTTGGATTGATGTAAACATGCATTCTTTAAAAGAAAATTCAATGCTCTTTAAAATTCCAATGCAAAATTCTGACAATGAGCACAGCAAAGAGTCTCAGCAAATACAACTGCAGTGGACATTTTGACTGTAATTATTTTTAACTTAACAGTGGTCACTTTTAACCAGAACTTGACCACCATTCTACATTATGAACTTGAAATTTACCTCGCAATACATTGACTAAATGTGCATAAATATGGGAAATACATGATGATAGCGAAAGGGAGATAAAGATAGATAGATAGATAGAAATTAACTAGCACTAAGCGCACATTCATATATTTATTTCCCATAATGATATATACCATTACCCACAAATATTTCGTCAAACAATTAATAAAACTGTTAGCCATGGTTAGAAAAATGTATTGAAGGAAACAACAAAAACTGAGAGCAACAACAATGAAAGACTTAACTCTTAGAACAAATTAGCTTTAAAAATGCAAACATCAATGACAATGGTTAAACAAAATTCTGACTTTGAATGTATAAAATTAATAATAATCAATGTTGATATAGAAAAGGCTGAGAAGAAATGTAAGTAATATTTTGGTATGAGAGATAAACACATGAGATAATGATGGCATTGCTAAATGGACTGCAAATATGTTGGGTTACAGTTGCTGTATGTATGTATGATCTGTGGGGGGTGGTCTCACCTGGCTGGCCTGGGGGGAGGGGGGAGGCGTGGTTCGCTTGAGGGTACTGCCTGGGGGTAGGTCTGCAGCAAATGGCTCATCTGAAAGCATTGAATAACAATAATTAATGAATTAATGAATTAATTAGTGCTTTACGTCACAGCAGAACATAATAATAATAATAATAATAATAATTGACTGATTTAATATTTTCCATCGCTGTGGGAATATTTCACCCATACCCGACGAAATAATATAATTAATTTTAATAATAATAATAATAATTCATATTATAGTATTTACAAGGCAACTCACGTACTACAATATTACCCCTAATCCATGAATCTGTTCATTTTACTGATTTATGTTCAATATGACTTCTTAATATTATATTTTAATTGAGGGCTAAGAGGCACTTTCAAGAAAGATCATTACAAATGTATATATTACTCACTTATTTAAATACAACATAAAATAACATATTAATTTTTGGTTTGGAGCTTAGGGTCACTTGTCAAGATTATTTCACTCATATATCTGCAGCACTCAGTGTTGCAGTAAACCTGCAAGCATTAGCTTAAACTGATAACCAAGGATGATAACTGCATGCTATCATGACCAACATCGGAAAGTTAACTTCCACAGAAACTGACACCAGGTCACAGGTCACCAGGACGGGTTCAAACTCAACACCTCTGTCTCCAAAGTCTGACGATCTACCACTGTGCTACTACTCATTTAACCCTCTCAATGTTTGATGTTTGTGGGCATCTCTGGTTGCCTTCAGCATTGAGCATTAATAGAAAATGCGATGCACACATCAAACTGACCATTAGCAAGAGCAGCGTATGGCATCAGAGATAGAGGGAGCCTCTCGGGCAGCTCGATGTCGTTCCTCTTCAAAACCACCAGGTGCATGGCGATACAGAACTCTTCTAACGATAACGCTCCATCTCGATTCAAGTCAGAAAGTTGCCTGTAAATACGTGCAATATTTTAGGACATAATTAATCATGCATATAGAGCCTAGACAATTCCTAGACAATGATTATTATTATTATTAGTAGTAGTAGTAGTAGTAGTAGGAGTAGTACTATATAATACTGATTATTTTTATAATAATAATAATAATAATAATATAATAATAATGATCTCTGAATTAATTTTGCACAATAATCACACAAAGTATGCCCCATGCATATAATTCATTGAAGACCATTGATAGAATTGTTAATCTAAAACTATTATTTTCACTATATATAATTAATTCCAAAATATGATTACCACATTATATGAATTTCTTGAAAATATGAAGATAAAAACAGTGAAAAAGTTAAATGATATAATTTCTATATTATGCTCAATCATTTCCAGCATATTCTTAAACAGAACATATCGCAAAGCATGTATGGACATTAAAAATGATAGCAATCTCACCATATTTTTGACAATTCTACAACAGGAAGCTTTGACTTCTCGAAGAAATCCTTCGCCACTTTGCCTGAAAAGCAAATGTACATCCATTAGTGTCAAAATAGTGTCTTGTGTTTGCAGTATAATTTTGACTGTCATTTAAAAATTGAAATAAAATGTTTAAAACTCTTTCTGTACAATATTTAAAGGCAAGAATTAATCTGTGATAAATGCATGAGTATAATCTATTAATAGCAATCCAATTTCCATATAACTACTCAGAGTAATTTGTCAGCAGAAATATTTCACTCACGCACTAAGATGAACAAGTATTCTGACCAAAATTATCAAAGATTCATCTTCCTTGATCTAGCATCTGACAAACTAACAATTTTCTAAACACGAAAATCTTGTTGTGGTAAATTAATTGTTTCGACCCCTGACCTGTGATGACCCCACCAAGGTCAGGCTGCATTGTGGTGAACTGTTTCATG
Organism: Lepetodrilus schrolli; assembly: GCA_032361225.1. NCBI lineage: Eukaryota > Metazoa > Mollusca > Gastropoda > Lepetellida > Lepetodrilidae > Lepetodrilus > Lepetodrilus schrolli. Next base: position 20,640 of record JAUTBT010011379.1, read on the forward strand.
TAGTATTCTCGCTGTTCTTCCGAGATGGCCCAGATGTCGTCCCCACTGCAGGCACTGTCAGCCTCGGAACTGATGGAGGAGGAGTCAAATCCTGGTGGTTCTAGGTGGTCCCACTTCTTGGCACCAGGTCCTAACAACACTACAAGATAAATAACATTTACAAGGGATAGAAATTAACACCAACCTACTAGCCCAAGCTATTTATATTTCTCCCAATGTTAAAGGTATAAGGGCGAGAAGAAATCCATGTTTTTTGTAAACATTTGTTATTTGTATCACTATCCGGGCTAGTAAGTTTTATAGGTAAGTTTCTATCACTGATTAACCTTCTCCCTGCTGAAGGCAACCGGAGATGCCCTAATGGGTTGTGCTTTTGCCTAATCCAGCAGGGAGAGGGTTAATATGCATCAGCGGATATTATAATATAGCCAATAACCAACTTAGTACAAGGAATTACAGATTCACTTTCCCTCATGAAATTAATGTTGTAAATCATGAGTTTTAGTGAGTGACTTACAGCATTAATTTCATGAGGGAAGAACAATCTGTAATCCTGAGTAACAAGTTAGTTATTATTTACAATGCATAATTAAATAAGTAAACGTAGCTTCTCTTCGTTGTAGAAAAGTAAAGTTTACTTGAGTACAGTGACGGAATCCAAACCACGTTATGACCAGTCTTACTCATCATTGCACGTCATAATGGGCAAGATTGACCAACGGAATTTTTAAAATTCTGAAACCAACCAATTGGCAAAGCTGTGTGTTACACTTACAAGACTACACACTATCTCCACACACATACAGGCAATATATAACCCTGTGCCACAGAAACAGTCAACCAGCGCATTAAACACAGCCAGTCCTAATACAGAAATTCTCACTGTGACTATCTTCGTCCTCGAACAATGCCCAATTCCCATTCTCACTGGTGGGATGTGGAGGTCCTCCTCCTCCTTGGAGGGCCACAGGGTTAACATGGCCGCCATCTAGACTGGCCATCTTCACGTTGATAGGGGGTGCTGCAGCGGCCGAGGGGTAACCAGAGGGTGCTGTTTGTTGCTTCAGCAGCTGTCGCCGGGTGCTGCTGGGTGGCGGCGTCGCGGGCGGAGACTGCTTCGGCGAGAACGGAGGCGATCGGGTGTCGTTGTTTTCTTCTCGGTTCGCCGACTGCAACATGGTGGAATATGTCAGAATGTGGCAGAATTGTCAATGTGGAATGGTCAGAAAATATGGAATTGTCATAATTTTTGGAATTAGCATGTCATAATATGCAAAATTGTCATTATTTTTGGAATTAGTATGTGAAATTGTCAGGACATATGGAACTGTAAGAATGTGCAGAATTGTCAAAACTAGGAATTGTCACAATGTGTGCAATTGTCAGAACATGCAGAATATGAGAGAATAATCTTTAAAAAACTATCTGGCAGTGTTTTACTTACTGTGGGTGGTGTTTTACTTCTGTGGGTTGTGTTTTACTTACTGGTCGTGGTGGTGTTTTACTTACTGGCCACTGGGTGTGGTGTTTTACAAATTTACTTACTGGGTGTGGTGTTTTACTTACTGGTCGCGGTAGTATACTTTCTGGGTGTGGTGTTTTACTTACTGGTCATGGTGGTGTTTTACTTACTGAGGGTGGTATTTTACTTACTGGGGGTGGTATTTTACTTACTGGGTGTTGTGTTTTATTTACTGGTCGTGGTGGTGTTTTACTTACTGGGTGTGGTGTTTTACTTACTGGTCGTGGTAGTATACTTACTGGGGGTGTTTTACTTACTAGGTGTGGTGGTGTTTTACTTACTGGGGGTGTTTTACTTACTGGTCATGGTGGTGTTTTATTTATTAGGTATAGTGTTTTACTTACTGGTCATGGTGGTGTTTTACTTACTGGGAGTGGTGTTTTATTTCTGTGGGTGGTGTTTTACTTCTGTGGGTGGTGTTTTACTTACTGTTGGTTGTTTTACTTACTGGTCATGGTGTTTTACTTACTGGGTGTGGTGTTTTACTTACTGGAGGTGTCTGCTGTGAATTAAACTGCTGCTGCTGCTGTCCATCTGTGACCACACCGCGATACTGTCCGGACAGACTTCGAGTGTGGGATTTCTTGCCTTGCGGGGGAGGTGGCAGCTGACCAGCTGGACCAATCAGTTTCCTGGACACAGAGCACAGCCGACGACATTAGTAACTTCTATCTTTCACTAACCCTACGTTACAGATGTTATCACTACACAAATACCAACCAATATAAATGATTGATAGATTGATTGAATTAGTGCATTATGTCAAAGCGGGAATATTTCACCCATACATGACAACCCAATATAATAATACTTCAGCAATGCTGTTATCTGAATGGTCATGAAATTAAATATATATATTTTGTTTTCTGTTTTGAGATAATTCAGTGCTTACCCATCAGAATTAACACCACCAGATTCTTGGTCTGAGGACGAAGGCCAGCGCTTTTCTCCTGAACAATTTTTATTCAATTAAAAATAATATAATGAAATATAATATTTATTACACTAATGATAACTCTAATTAATGCATATCTATAAACCATGACATTAATTTTGTAAGAAATATATACTACCGAAAAATTGCTATCTGAACAATTTACATTTGATGGTATTGTGAGAAGAAATTACATAGTGAAATGCATGGCTAAATGAAACAATACATTAAAGAAAACCTGAATGAAAATCATATAATTTATGTCAATATTTAGTTTTAAATTACAAAATGCAAGTGATGTGTATACGAGTAGAATCTTACCTTGTTCATTGAATTTTCCAAACTTTGGCAAAGCTATGTCCACACCTGAAATAACAAAACCCACAATTACTAAATAATGGATATTGTATTGTATTGACATGTATTTTGTCATTCCAAAAACAGACTCCACAGAGCTCAATATCAGATGGCAGATCACCATGATCACCTTTTCACAAATAGTTATCTCCATGATCATGATGATAACTTGTCTAGAAATCATAATGGCAAAAATATCCTTTCATTCTCAGTCATGATATACTGTAGTGTAGTACTATATAGCTTGATTCTTTTGTATATATTTTTTTTGGGGGGTTATAGATAGCTTTCAAGATTATCTTGCTCATATCACAGCTTAGCAGAATGAAACCTACAACTCATGTAGCACTGACTATTGCAGTAAACCTGTGAGCATCAGTATAGACATATATCATGATTGCATCAGAACAGTAACATCGGAACTATTGGTTATGAAGTTGCACAATCTCCCACGGTGATACAACCCAATAGCATCTAGACCCATGGTGATACCACCCAAAAACATCAAGACCCACAGTGATACCAC